>NMRA01001746.1:0-10551 GCA_002633005.1 Phoronis australis | reverse complement strand
TACTACGTTCATCCCCCTCATTCACAGGTATTTCTTGTTTGTTTCAGTGTTGCCTGTTTTAAATTATTTTGCAGACGGAAGGAAAATATTCATGGGTCTTGTAGGAGTTTCACTGAAAAACAAATGAGCTTCAAAGTGGCTATTTTTACATTTTTGATGAGAATATTATGGGAATCCCATTGCTACTTGTAGAACTCTGACCGCCTTCAAATTTAAACAGCATTCTGGTTCTTAGTGCTTTAATAGTTTATCTGGTCACAAAAAGTGACTGTGTATGTCATTGTTGTCACTGTACAAGACAAAAGTAATCAAAGGGACATACAGTGCCAGACAAAAGTAATCAGACAAAATACCACTTCTCGTGATGACAGCTAAATTTTGTTTACAGGAAAAAAAACGACTACTGAAAACTATTATGCGGGCAAAAATAATAATTACAAAATGGTCGAGCCAGTTTACTGACTTACCTGTTAATTCCTCTTCGATGACGGTGATGGGGGAAGAATTCTCTGACGATGAATTCGGCTTCCCCCTAGTCGTTATGACTGGGAATTCTGGGTAATATTGTCCGAATACTTTGGGTGTGTACTGTAGCAATCGAACCTCAAAGGTTTGATGAATGACATTTTAGTCATTTTTTTGTTTCTGGAAGTGTACCATAATGAGAATGTTATTTCAAAGACTTATCAGTAAACAATGTTTCACGTTGACTTAAAGTAACACACAGCACTGATGCAGTTTGAATATAGTGCGTAAAAAGTGGAGTCTTCGATGGTGCTTGTTTTTTGCACAACACTACTTATTTTTTGCCTTCCAGATGTGCAGCCAGCCCAGTAATGAAAACTCGTCTGATGGCTGCCAGAGCTTTGCGCCCTCTAGTGAGCAAAGACCAGCTAGTGCCAGTGATGTCAGAACTCATCAAGTGTTTGCCTCAAGGTGAGGGCAGCACTTACCGCTACAACTCTGTTCATGGAATTCTTCTACAGGTAATGCAAAGTGTGAGAGTGTCTTAACTGCAGTGTTTTTCCATTCCAGAACATTCTTCTGATAAGCATAGCAAAAGTAAATAATGAATTCGATATAATTTAGTAATTAAAAGAAATATTCCAATGATGAATTTTCCAACACAAATGTCATTGTGATAGTCAGATGGAAGACTTCTGAATATTATTCGTTGTTTTAATGCTGACACGTTTTCTGTACTGTCTATGTTTTTGATATATCTTTTTGCGTGATTTTTGTACATTCATAACCCAGCAGTGTTTGTGTAATTTGCGTTTTGATGAATTTCTAAGCTCCCTGCCTCATTGTAAACATCGAGTCACGAATGTCTAGTAATTTTGAATTGATGCTTTCTAGATATATCACCTGTCTGCTGACTTGCTTAGCTATCCAACAGAAATACAGAATCAAGTGGTGAAGTTGTTATGGTTGCTGTGTTGGCGGTCAAGGCATCTGCTTCTCAGGTATACTTTCATTACTTTTCATTGGAAAACTGTAGTGTATTACTTGTTCTAAAATATAGGTGTTATTATTGTGTATTATTGCTTTGCTCGGTCGTAGTGGCAGGTCATTAGACATATGAGCAGTTCGTGTTCACTCAGTCATTGTGCATAGGGCTGTGCTTTCGGGTGGTCAAAAAGTGGATTTGTCTCTGTTCAATTCCCAGAATGTGGAAAAAACGTACCTGCAGCAAATAATTTCTGGGTTGCCCATGATTAGGGTGCTACAGTTTGAAAACAAGACCTATGTTAATGTCTTATTTTTGACATTGATTTCAGTACCAACATTGCAAGAAAGCAGTGCACGTTGGTACCCAAGGGTGTTCACCTTTTTAGTGGAATACCCCGGACTAGACATTGTGGGGATGTATTAGAAGTATAGAACGTCTCGCGTCCAAATGACCAATCTGATTGAAATCGATTTATTTAGTAGTCTTTCTAACTTTGTTTTGTTTTGAAAAAAATATTTAAAATTGTTCAGGAATTTCAGTGAAACAGAAGAAAAGTTTATGATATTGGTTTCAAATTAATGATCAGATAAGACGAAGGTGTCAAAGGTATCAAAATTGGCTGCATATTGGAGCGCCTTGTCAAAAAATGTTGGGTCTGAAATTTTGAAGGCTTTTGCTGGCATATGATGAAAATTCCTGAAGTTTTTGTGTTTTACAGGCACAACAAATGCTTGGTTACGAGCCAAGTTTTTGTGGACATCGTAACCATATTACTGTCTTTGGCTTCATCCTGTGGAGAACTTGCTTCATCATTTATGATAAAAGTATTGGATATGATGGACGTATGTTTGCACAATGACATGAAGTCACTAGTGAGTGCCAGCATCCATCCTGGGCTCTCTGAGTATCTCAAGTCTTGTGTCAGTTATATGCTAACACCGACTCGGAACAGAACCATCCGGTCATGTGACCAGCTGTACTCACAGATGTTAGGCTCGCCATACTATGAGGTTCGCTTACAAATTTTGACACACCTGAACAAAATCATGGAAGAGTGCTCCCCGGAAGAGTCCAGTTCAACGTCAGATGAGTCAATTTTGGGTAGAGCTGTCATTGATATTCTGAAGATGAAGGCTCTTGGTGAAGAAAATCACATGGAATGTTTGGTGCAGGTGAGAGTTACATTACACACAGGAATAGCTTGGCAAGTATGCACAATCCTTGATCCAGTTGCACTTCAAACATGACCCACTTGTTCGCATGACACTGAGAATTGAGGGTACTTTCGGCCTTTTAGTTATAACACCAATCTTTTTTTTTTTGAAAGGGGGGGAAACGGGAAGGGGAAGGACTTTCATGCACTCATTCACACTCACATTCGCACGATTTAATTAACTTAACTTATGTTTACATTTACGTAGGTGCATATTTATGAAAAGGTCAATTTTCTTATAATACAACAGAAGTGGTTATAAAAAATAACACCATATATTGTTTGAATCATTTTAAAGAGATGCCTGCAGAACCCTCCACTGTTCTGAAGTTTTATCTGAGGCATTAAATACAATGAGGTTCACTGCGTCAAAAATTATACATCTAAACTTATTAAAACAAGGTTGAGACCTATCTCTCGACGATGTATAAAATATAATGTTGGGCATGAGTGTATATGGTATTGAAGATTTCACTTAGATTGCCAAAGAAGCAAACTAAGAAGTGGTACATAGATGGCTCAGTGTGTAAATTAAAAACTTTACTTATGAAATGATGTAAAGAATTCCAGAAACGTTTAACACAGACGCAGCTGTAAAACATATGCTGAAAGGTCTGGACTTCGCCACAGTAGGGACATTGGTCTGTTTGTGAAATACCAAATATTTTTAACATTTTGTTTGTATAAATTCTTTTGTGAATGAAAAAATATTTAAACATTGACAAATGAGGGTTTATGGGTAGATTAAAAGGGAGATTATATATTTCTTTAATTTCGGCGTCTATGTAGTAGTTGAGTGAAAACGCATAATTATCTGGTTTTACAGAAAACTTGTGAATAAATGTGTTTTTGATCCATGGAGTGGAACTATTGAAGAATAAAAATCTAATGTTATTACGACGGACCCAGAACTTTCGTCAAGGTCGTTGTGGTGGAATAAAATCATAATTCAGTTTACTCAACTCCACAAACCTTTCCATGTCATTATTGGTTATTGTATTGTAAGTGATTATCTTGTTGGTGTTTCAGGTGCTGGTAATTCTTAACCAGGTGCCTGTGGACAGGTTGTTCCCATGGCAACACAGCACAAAGAAACTGAGCCTGGAAGATGTTCTTGAACAGTTATTAGAGCAAAGACGTAGACATGTCAGGTGAACTGATTCTCCTTTTTCTTTCACGTGGTTTTTATTCTTTTTCTAGGCACTCCTTAAAAAATCCTTCAGTTTAAAGATGTATTTGCATACTCCTGACTATGCTAGTGTGTAGCAAGAACTGAACTACAATGGTATTTGAATATCAACTACGCTAAACAAAGTGCAGTTGTATTCATTGACAACTTGTAAATGTGAAAACCAAAAATCTGCAAATAGGTGACCTTTGCACTAATGACCTACCTTGGGGGCTCACGTAGCCTGCACCACTCAATGATACTTACTGAGCACGGTTGAGTGATTAATCTCTAAAATTTGGATTTTGTTTCTTACTACATGTAGAATTGGAAATAAGCTGTCTTGTGAGTCATTAATTCTAAAAATGTTGTTGATTATTTGATCTAATGTTTCAGGGACGATGTTTTGTGTGCACTTTTGAAGTTCTCCTCTGGATTTGTCGAGGCTGTTCTCCGGCACAAGTCTTCAGTAAAGGTAAAAAGTGATCCTATTTAATATTTATAGAGTATATAAATTCCTGACGTGTGGAACACAGTTAGATAGTCCTTAACATCAAGTCCTTTTCTCAATAATTCAAAAACTTATAAGAGGATTCTAAAGAATACTTAAAGGGATTGATCCCTGGTGAAGACCTTGAAGGAACTGATATCTAATTTACTTCTGATGAACGAAAAGTCATAACCACGGAGATTGTGTCAGTCTTGTAAACAGATGGACTTCTCGAGACAATGTTTAAAAATGTAATACTATACCAATTGCGTCTTTAAGAAATAATACAATGTTTTGAGAATTCTTTTTAAATTTGGTTTGGAAATTTACTTTTATTGGTATTTAGCCCAGCAGAGATAATCTCAGAATTGGTTAATTTTTTTACAGAAATGTGACATCGGTACAAAAGCTGACAGTCTTTTAGAGGATTGGTGTGTTTGGTTAAAAGAAAGCGCCTCCTATGAACAAAGCAGTGAATCAAGAGAGACTGCAGCCACTGTGATACATAGTTTGGAGCCTCAGTCTGTACTGATATTGTCGGACCTCTCTGGTAAGGAAGAAAATACAGGCATGCATTGGTGCAGTTTTGCTACCAGGCAATTGATGATGAAAAACTGTGGTGTTGATTGTTTCGTTATTCACGTAAACTGCATAAACGAATGTTAAACTATTACTTTCATTGATTTCTTGAAATAAACATTTTATAGTAAAGCCTAACTTCAACGGAATTTTGTTATTTTAGATGTATTAGACTGACCAGATAATCTTAGTTAAGCCGGAGTAAAATAAGAAAATGCGAGTTCAATCACGCAAATGTAAGCTAGTCAAATGATAAGTGAAGCTGCCTTTTCGTGCCGTGTTGCGTCACCGCGAGATCCCAGCACAAACAAAAAAGGTTGTATTAAATAGGGGTCTGAATAGAACACTATTGCGTGTGGGTGTTATTCGCAGCTGTTTGAATTAAAAGGTGATTCTTGTGGTGATGTAGACAAGAGCAAGCCAATATGCCAAACAATTCGTTACATTTGGCAATTTATGGCACTAGTGGGCTCAGAGTGATGCTCTTAACATACTGTAGGAACCAAACCTTCCCGGTGTTACCATTCAAGATAGGCTTTTAAGTTAATGGAAATGAAAAGATGAAGGCACTTAAAGTGTTCATATCAGGTGGCTCAAAGTTATGGTACACATTTTAAATAAAAATAACTTAAAAAGAGAATTTTTAAACACTTCTTGTTGGCAGCATAGCTAAGGCACAGACATTTTTACTCTCGTGTCATTTAAAAATTACATACAAAATTACATTGAAGGGATAGAAAAATAAACCCCAAAGCATCTACTTTCTAATTGTGGTCTATTAGAATGTGCCAGGTCGTACATGGTTTTGTAAGTAAAATGTAGTTATCCTTATAATTTTGAAACGCACTGTATTTAATGAATTAGGGTTTTGGTCTCGTTTTTGAAATACGAAACACATCGTTAATCTTTTCATTTTGTTAATCAGTTTTATCTTCAACAGACATCACGAATAACTCACTGTGGACACTCACCATGGGAAGTCTACAAGACGAGGATCTTGATGTGAAAGAGATTAGTGCTGCCTGTCAAAGCCAGCCAACTCTGGCGCTTGAGAAATGGGTGGAGTACTTTGTCAATACCACCATTTCTAAGCGAGGGGTACAAGGCTACGGGAGGTTACTTGATGCTGTGAGGGGAGAGATGTTCAGGGATTTAGAGGATACTGAGGTATTGGTGATGTCCTGCTACGGATGAGGTTGGAAAGCCATTACATCAACTATATGAAAAATTGCTAAATCTCACTTGCTTGAGCAAACGTGCAGTCTTTTAAGAATATACTGCTTGTTATTGAGATAATTTCTATGAAATATTTCTAGACTGTGCATAAAACAAAAACAAAATAATTTAGAAAACTGTAACAACATTTTTGAGATTTCATTTTGAACATTTGATACAAAATTTGGTCAGGTTTGTGATACCAACTTACATTTTTAAATTTCACTAAAAAGAAATAGCCACGTGTTTCAATTAATGACAGATTGACAGTGGCGGATCTACGGGGGGGTTCAGGGGGTTTAAACCCCCCCTCGGACCAGGACCCAAAAATTAAAAGAAAAACAAAAGCGTCTCCAGCAAAACAAAAACGGCACCGCCAGGGTGTGTAAACCCCAAGTAAACCAACTTGGAAAAAATTGAGGGGGGGTTCACTCTGAAAATATAGTTTTTTGCATTGTGAATTGCTGAGTCTTTGTGGCTCATCGGCAAAACGCGCGGGGATTTATTGTGCGCGCGCTTCCGTCGACACTTCTGAAGTAGCCAAGCATTTTAGATGGATTCACCGCTGAAAGAGCAGTTCTATAGCTGATTTCTTTAGGTAACTAGCTTCTTTACTCTAAGATATATTTTGATTTGATTAGGGGAAATACTGCGGTGCCGCAACCCTGATATTCAGGCGAATTGACGTGCAACGTTTTTACCTTATCTGTCATGCCGTGTCATTCTATTACACTCCACACGTTTGTAACTGATGTATAGTAAAGTTGTCTTGCGCAATATCATACAGTGTACATGTACATGTAATATTGTGTACATGTACATGTAATATTTTTGAAAAAAATTCTTTTTCCGAAGAATTGCTATTGTGGCGGGCGCCGTGGTCTGGTCGCGAGTCCGTTTGAAGACACACTCTATAACAAGTTATGTCTATACAAGGAATGACCAAGGGGGCACTCACATTGAGAAAGTGACCGCATTCGCGAAAAGTGTACAGTACCAGAAATTGCGGGGAGGCTGTTCTTTCACAACAAAGTCTTGCGGGACTCGTGCGATGTTCAATAGGCCTCCTAAGGAGCCCTAGTTCCGACCTCAACACCTACCGTCTGTCTACCTGCAATAAGCACACTGCCGTCTTCTATACTGGGAATTTCCGCAGAAAGGCTCACCCGATGAAACGCTCATGCCCATGGGCATTTATTTGATATTAGTACTTCGGGTTTCAAGCGTTCAGACATTGGGACGTTTATTTCGAAAATTGCAAGAGATGCAAATAGGTCCTGGGATGCTTCGTCAAGGTTTGAAGTAGTCCATGATGAACGGATCAAATTTAGTTGCGCATGTAAGTCTTTTGAATGGACTTGGCAACCTCAAGGGTCTTAGTGTCAACTGAGCTGCGAAACAAGATGCTGACATTGTAGAGGCTTACAAGCTCATTGACACAGCAGTTGACGAAGTGCAAGCGTTTGGAACAAACATCGAAGATATCTGGGTAGAATGGTTCCAAGACGAGCAAATCATTGGATCCGATATACAAATTCCTCGGCAGTCTAGACAACAGAAGGATAGGACTAACGTATGAGTAACCACTGGGGTTTAAAATTTTAGAGAGAAGTTTTCAATTAAAAATTTTTTGCATAGTACACTTTAGGTCTCGCAACGGACCAGGCCAGCTTGATTTGTGTAGATGTTGAGTTTCAGTGTATTTCTGGTGCCTCGGCGAACTAGTCTTGTGATTTTTTTACCAATTAGTGTGCTTTGTAAAACTATTTATCTCAGCCAGTACTGTTTGGTCCCGCGACAGATCGACTATATTTATAGGGATAATAAGCACAGGTGTACTCTTGGTCTCGTGACGGACCAGGTCAGCTTTTTGTGTACTCTCAGTGTACATCTGGTCCCTCTGCAAACTAGTCCAGTGTATCTTTTCACCACTGTGCACAAGATGTTTTGGTTTCGTGAAACTGTTTTCAGATGATTTGTTTCCTGATAGATTTGACGTTTTTCAATTGTTGTCAACGTGATTCAGCTTAATAAAGTGATACCTAATTATTTATTGTCGCTTTTAATAATAGACTATGAGTTGAAAGCACCATCGTTTGCCAATTTTTCTCGTAACGAGACAGAACACATGTTTAGTTCCGGACTAACAGTACAGGTCTTCGTTCTTAAACAACTTGAGGCTGCGTTACGCAATCATCTGATATTCAAGTTTTTACGCCCCGTCGGTGCTCCTTAATTCTGCTCTTGAATATTTGGAAATTGTCTAAACCCCTGTATACACACCACACTTTTTCGTATACGACTTTTCGTATGCTGAAAAAGGTGTGTGTAAGCAGATGTTCCAACAAAAATTTTTGCTGGTGGCGTGACTCATACCCAGATGTGCACAATATGGTTTCACGAAACTTACGTGCCAAGTTCATGTGACGAAATCGAGAAGGGTTTTTAATTATCTTAAGAAAATCTCCAGAGACATGTTAAGTGCCAGAAACTTACCAGGGTGCATGGAAATTTCACTATTTGGCTACAAAAACAAAAAAATATCTTACACGGGAGGGGAAACCCCAATCCCGACCTCCCCACGCTCGGCGCCACGCGCCTGGGATTCGACCTTGGCGGGAATCCTAATCCCCCCCTTGGTGAAAACGTAGATCCGCCACTGATTGATAAAAAGTAAAAAATAAAATTCTAAAGGCATTACTTTCAGAATTTTTTTTCTGAGTTTTAGAAAAATGTTTACAGACTTGTTACTACGGTCCTTATTTTTTCACGAGACTCACATTTACGATACTTGTTAGCTTGTTAGTATCAAGAAATTATGTGGAAGATGCAAAAACGATGCTGTGAAGAACTTTTGCAAAGTAATTCTCTTACTGGATGTCTGTATGCTTTCTGCTTGTTGTGCAAGCTATTTTTATCCAAGTTAAACTTTTATTTTAGGAGCAGGAGGTGAGACTGTTTGACAGAGGAGAGATTAACACATACTTCGACAAGATTGATTTCACAAGAATGCTGTGCAAACAGAGCCAGAAATACTTTGACTGCCTAACATGGGACCTGTCCTCATCCCAGATAGACTCGCTGATTTCCATTGTTACTCCACTGAGAAAATCCCTGAAGGAACAACTGGATATGAAGTTGGAATCCTTTAGAACATATAGTCTGGCAACTGCCTTTACACAAACTCCAATGTATGAGAAAGATACAAAGGAGTTGGCTGCCATAATATTGGCGCTGAAGTGCTCCAGTTTAGCTCAGAAGGAATGGCTCGCGGAATGGGAAACTGACTGTGAGGGCATTAAGTCAATGCTGGAAAAGTGTGGTCTTTGTTCAGAATTATATGAACAATTGTTAACTACTAGTTAAAATGGAAGGTATGTACGGTTTCCCATTTGTTTAGTTGGTGGAAAAAGATGCTCCAGTTTTGTCAGATTTCATCCGAGTAGGCTTAGTTCAGCACATTGGAAGGGCCAAGTGCACTAACTAAAACAGTTATTGAAGTGTGTCAGTCGAATGAAAACCCGGCCGTAGAATGTCTCCAAGAGCACAATATAGCCGACATGTGTGAAATGTTTTTCCATAAAATATGAGTAGCACTACCATATCAATCACCAGACAATGTTTTGGGAAATTGTGGTCATTTGGAACAATATTTGCAGCCTTAAAAAAGAACAATTTCACAATTATTTTATGCGAAGTTGGTGATATTTTACCGTATGCATGTCTAATTTGTACAAGTTTTACTACTGTGCATGCAAAACGAGCAATGTTACGCGACTATTTTGGCCAGTTTAATATTAGAACTCCCGCCGAGATCACTTTCGAGTTTTCAGTCACTATCTTGCATACATTCGGTACTAAGACCGAGCTTAGAAGAGTAGGAGATTGTGCAGTGCTAGACTGTCTGCCAATGTTAGCCAGGATTTTAAGTCTCCATAGTACGTGTAGGAGTCCACACCTCGAACTACTGACCCGCGCTGTCTTTTGACCAGTCATTACATTATTGCGGACTGGTGTACAAGTGCGTTATGAGAAAATAAACAGTTGGGAGTGAAAGCCACTAGAGGGTGCTCAGTACTCACATATGCTTCTATGAGCAATGGATCTCTGACTGGTCCGAGAGTATAAAGCAGTTTATGGACCAAGAACCTCACAATGCATTGTAGAAATTCATAGTGATTCCACTGTCTGACTTGTGCCACCAAGCAGGTTGCAAGCACCTCATTATTACTGTTTTACACTGTTAGCTTTATGGCATTAGCGTGAAAATGTGGGATGTTTACAAAACCACGCCTTTGCCATCAAGGGAACGCCACAACAGTGTGGAGACGAGACTACTAGTCCAGCAAGAAGAGTATACTCATGCTGGTCATTAACAGGAATATAACGAGATCGGACTTGAAATAATTTTATTACAATATACCAGCAACGAT
>NMRA01001744.1:0-10589 GCA_002633005.1 Phoronis australis | reverse complement strand
GTGCGAAGTAAGTAAGTGGCTTTGATGTTTAAAACATCACCAACTTCAAACTAGTAATTATTAAAGGACAAAACAGTGTTTTTATTTTTTTTTTCACAATCATGGTGAGGTCATGGGAATTTCTTTGGCATTTTACAGGCCTTCCTGGTAAACTAATTGTATTTTCTCTGTTATACTGTTCAGAGAATGTAAGGACTTATGGCTTAGAGTATTTTCCCCAGATCAAAGATAACAATTCATTTTGATGTATAACATGCAAAAATAATTATCTACCACATAGAAGTAAAAATTAACTTCTATAAGCACCATTACGACCACAGTAAAACAAAAGCAACATGTAGTGTTGATATTCTCACTCTGTGCATTGCATGTGCTGCAGATAAAAAGGACGGTTACTATTTCAAACATTCCCACTAAAGGGAGCAATGCTACCGAATTTAAAATAGCCTCTAGAGGGTGCAGAGCATGTAGGCAATGCTCTCCTCAATAGGAACACACCTACCAAGATCGAAAAAAATAAAACTGCCACTAGGGGTACAGTGGTAGTCAGAAACCTTGTCCAAAATTTGTCATCTGAAGTCACGTTCATAAAAATGCATTTGCCCGAATTCACAATGAAATTCATGGATTACTTTACTTTTAGCACATTGGCATCTGTATGTGGAAATATCAATTGAAGCAATAACTTACCAAAAGTTGACGGGCAAAACCTTCGTTAGGGAAGACGCAAAATCGCTTGGCCTGTACGATTCTAAGTGCTTCTCTAAAATAACAAACCACAACAAGATTAATTTAGAGCACAACAGATTACATATTCTATTTCTTAACACAAAAAAGGTTTCTTGAACGTCAAAGTTGAAAACAACCATGATGCCGAACTTGTATGTTTTTTGTCAGAAATCTACATGATTGTAGGATGACAAACTAATTTTTATTTTAACTGTTGTTACTTTTAAAATGAACAGTGAGATGATGCATGAGCAAAAATTGCACCAACAAAAATTAGTTCAGGTAAGAGTCTTTCCCATGTTTTTTTAAAAAACAATAAGAAAAAGCCCGTTCATTTAAAGTTGACATGTACCAGCCTTCAGTTAAACAATATTATTTTTTATATCGATGAGTTACTGTCATAAAACTGGCTTCAACTTACAGCTTACTCAGACTAGCAGTTCCTGGACCTGACAAACTGAAATTTCATTTATGGTTGAGACCATGTGTACAACAGCGTTTTTGAGATCTCATCTTGATCACTTATGTAAACTAAAGTTTGTCCATCTTAATGATACTGTTGCTATGCAATCAATGCGCCTTTTGTTTTTATAAATTCAATACAAAGACATGGTCACGTGACCCAATAAGTGGCAGAATGGTAAAGAGTAAAAAATAAATTCTACAGGGTTTCAACTTTTACAGAGTGGAAATCTTTTGTAGAGATGTGGGTAAATACACAGATTTGACAGCAAGGTCCTATAAATCTAACATCTCAGTTCATTAATAAGAAGCTGACAAGCAAAATGATAGTAAAATGTTTTAAAAGCTATTAAAATCAGTACCATTTTGAAAATAAGTCACCAAGAAAGGTACCAAAGCTTTGGTGGCTTATGTTCTAAACAAGTTGGCACACATGGTCAGTATCGTGTTCAGTTTCATAAATAAGATGTAAATCTCTTTGTGCAAAATTGTAATCCTCGGCCCATTAAAGGTTCTAGTGGTCGCATGGTTAGATTTGACCTATGTCTGCAAAAAGAAATGACAACAGGTGGAGTATTGCAGGCAATAGGAAAGGTGGCAGGTGTGCATAGCATACCATTCAAGTTTTGTTGAAAAATTGTGTATTTTCTGTGCAACTGATCAGTCTAGTTGTACACTTATCAAGAGGATCTGTCCCTCGTGCTATTTTACCAATCTTTAAGTAAGGTAGCAGAAATGACCCAAATATTTACAGGAGAATCGCCCTACTTTTGGACATGGCACAAAATGTACTTTTGTGAGGAAAGTGTAAGAAAAGCAGTCACAAAATACAAATTCTAAAACTTATCATCGCCTCTTAGACTACGGTAACAATAAACAAATTTCCCGCGTAACCACACACCCACCTGTATGGGAGTCCATATTTTTCCATAATATATGCAATGACTAAAGCAGCACTGTAAATACAAAGAAGAACAGGTGTTAGCAAAACGTACAAAATACAGTACAAGCCAAAAGTATTCAGACTAAGTGACAGCTGAGCAGAAGCCGAATTCATCGTCAGCTTGGTCTTCTCTCATGACTGATAATGAAGTGGAATTAACAGAAAAGTTAGTACGGTGTCCAAGTCTTTTTGCAATTAGAATTTTTCCACCTAATAAGTATTAGCACAATTAGCTAACATGATGGGAAAACAGTATTTATATGGTTACTTTTGTCTCGTGCTGTATAAACCCTTATTTTGTAGAAACGGGCATTTCTTACCTCACACCATAAAAAATGCCAGACCTAGGTTTGTTGTAATTTTGTGATACTGAAATTCTTTAAAAACTTTACATCCAACAGAAATGGAATCTTATCACAGTACGGAATATTACGAGATCAATTTCTGAGTCTCAGAGTAGAAGGCCCCATTTCATTTTTATTTTTAGCCAGCTAAGCACGGCAAAATATAGCTTTAACACCATGGCAGACACTTAGGAAATTGCTACAATGTAATTCGTGGTGTTGACATTTGCAGTGTCATACATGAAATCACTGCGAAGAAACACAATGACCACTTGCTTCAAACAGTGAGACAACTGTGGATGCTTTCTCAGAGCCTGTCTGCCGCATAGTAGCAAGATGACTGATGATTGATTACTTACCTACGTGAAATACCAGCATTTCCATGCACAAGAACTTTACCTAAAGATTAAGCAAAAAAGAAAACAATGTTAATGAGTGACTCCCATATGTTTCCTTAGAAAAATCAAGGAAAGTTCAAGTACTGAAAACCTGACAGTTGCACAGATAGGGTTTTAGTTAAGAACCAAACCACCAGACAGTAGTTGAATTTTGTGGTAAGCCAAGTGTCATCGTACAATTCTTGACATGAGTACAGAAGTCCAGTTGAACAAATTTCATTTCTCTTTCGTTATGTCCAGTGCATAAAATGACCCGCCAACTTGTTCATCCTCATTTCACGCAATAATGAGCCGTCAGTTCTTTACAACAGGGCCATCATTCGTCCGAGTGGAGAGGTACCTCCACCTTCTGAGAGGGGATATTTGGGCCCGGTCGGGGAAAATTCTACCTCCCGATCACCATCAGTAGCACCCCCCACCCTGATGCAAGCCCCCATAGCCTCTGCCTCAAGTAGCCAAAATTAACATTTTGTGCTCTTTCAAATTGTTACCAGTGTGAGTTACAGGTGATTTGAACCTCAAGGAGAATTTTTCAATCACTTTTTGGGCCTCGTGAGAGGAATTTTGCATGATTTTTCAATATTTTTCAGAGGGATATGGGGCCGAATAATGAGGAATTGAGGGCCCTGCACAAGCACAGAGATTACCTCTAACCTTAGTAAGAAACTAGTCGAGATCAGTTTCATAATGTTTAATTGTCTAAATCAAAAGTTTTTGACGGAACAACGTATATGGCTTCTTCTCTTCTCACTTTGTAAGTAATTTTTGCCATAATTCTTACCACCACACTCTAGGCATCCATCCACGAACTGACTGACTTGTGGAAAATGTTGAATTATGTTCTCTGTTAATGAGTCGGATATCTCAAGGACAAGGTACCTATAATAAATGACACATAAATCTTTTTGTATAAAATGAATTCAGTAAAAATTTACAATTATAATATTTCTTTAATTTAGGATGATATGTCCATAGTTATGAGCTTGAAAGCAACTGCAAAACACCAAAAGGTACTATAAAATAATGAATAAAAAACAAACCATGGTATTTGGAGCACATGAAAATGCATGTATTGTCTAAAAAGCTAAGTTCCTATCAAAGAAAAATGCTAATTGTAACAAAGATGCACAGCTACGAAAATAATGTAAATGATGCAAAAGTAAATAACAGATTTTCACAAATAGTAGCTTGATTCTAAATGAAAATACGGTAATTGAACCGCATTCGTTTGCTTAAAACTCACCTGAAGTCATTGGTAAAATTTGGTTTTATAAAGTTTGCCTCCATCACATGGCGAATACAAATGACATGAGTGATGCCGTTTTCTTTCAAATAGTTGAACTGAAAACAGAATAGCAAAGCAGGTCTTTGTTACTAGGTATTGGACACTATCATACATCCAGGAAAAGATCATGATGCGAAAAAATATAATTGGAAACTTCTGAAGAAAAACACACATGGCTCCCCTACCATCAGGAAAAAAATTCAAGTGATTTTTCCAGAATTCTTGAATTACAAGTTTTTAGATCGGGTTCTGTGACAGAGTGGATTTCAGTGCAGACATTGAAAAACAACACATAAGTATTTAGACTTCAAATTGATAAACATTCCAACTTACTTTATCTCTTTAACAACAGAAGGACACAATTTTACGAAAATTTAAGAATTGTGCCTTAGTTTTTAATCCCTCATAATTTTTCTTAATTCGTTTATGTAAATCAAATTCAGTGCATCAAACTGTAGAACCTTGTCATCTAATAAATGCATAGTTTTCAAACGCTTAAACTTTCTAATAGATATAGTATCCACTTTCACTTTTAATAGCAAATTTTAATTTTAATTACTTAACAGTCTCATCGATATAGCCACTCTGTATTTTTTCATAATACTGTTTAAATTATTTGTAGTTAGACTGGTCATTATTCTATGTATTATTTTGTTATACCTCAGAAATTATCTTTTGTAATTTTGATATCTGTCAGTAATGATCCTCATCATATTTATAATTATATTTGTTAATTTGCCTAATCGATGCAGTGACAAGTCAAAACAGGTTGTGGAAAACACCGCTATCCATTCAAGACAACTTACATGAACACATGGTTACTCCATTTAAAAAGGTTATCTAGAACAATGAAGTTTATCAGTTTATGAAAACAATTTAGAAGACCAATTCTGACGTTAATGGAACATCCATTTCATTTTACATTATTATGATGATACCTTTGACTTGTTGGCTGCTGCGTAGGGGCCAAGGAAGACCCCTGGTACTATCTCCTGCATCTCACGACGCATCACATAAGACCAGTCCTGCAGTAGAAATACTTACAATTAAATACAAGTATTTTAGTTCAGTAACAGAAGAAAACTTGCAACAATAGCTGACTTTCGAAATAGCTGTGCAATATTGAAATTCATTATCCCGCCAGATGGCGATCAGGTCTTTGGTGGACAGACATTCAGCACCTACAGATCCCATGTAATGCGGACGAGAAAACAACGTTTTAACACCTTTCCTGCTTTACAATGCCACCAAATTTCCAATGCTGTGCAGTAGATGTACTACTGCTTTACGAAAAAAGGCAAACGTTATACTTGAAGTGGACAGAGAAACAGTTTACAAAATCAAGTTGCTATTTGGAAATGTCAGATCAGGTTTTAGCCAGCCTGAATCAGGTTGCAATGAGAGATCTCCAAAGGTGGCAAAACTGTCATGGAAAATCTTGACTTTTTGTAGAATTTTTTGTAAGCAAATAGTGCAGCAATTTTTAAAAACAGAACTCGTAGTTTGATAAGATTTGTAACTACTTCTTTCATCTTTGACATAATCGTTAGCGTGTGTGATAAAACTTCGATGAGGTGGACAAATCTTGGTCTGGGGACTGTTTCATGAAACGTGACTTAAGACTTAAGCCTTAAAAGACAGAAATTTGGTCTTACGCTACCACTTCTCCTCAATTACTAAACAAGACTTGAGCCAAGTTATTATAAGCACATCATAGTCTAAAAATAATTTACAGAAATAACCTCTGTAACTTGAACTTATTTGTATATTTTCAGGTACTTTGTTTCTTGCTCAGAGGAGGTAGTGTGGCCAACTGGGATAAGCGTTTGCTTTTTATATTCAAGGACAGCTCTGCTTTTACACATTAATAAAGCATGAAAATGGTTCCAGGTAATCAGTGCAATGGGCCCACCTGAGTGACCTGCGCAGGGCTGGTACATGTTGTACCAGACCGCCTGCAATTATTTTGCTATTTTGATTATGAAATGAACTTAGGGGCTTCACGGGGTATATGCTGGACACACTGTTATCACTGGCTTTGTTTCAAATGAAATCAAACATCTTAATTCTTCAGGCAACTCTTATCCTAACGGACCTGATTCAATGATTTCCTGGTTCCCTAACAGTGTTGTGATTAGTGGACAATGTCTGAGTAGCTGAATCAAGCGCTGTTTTCAGCATATGCATGTTATTTTTAAGAAAAACCTTCATTTTATGCCTTGGGGTTAGGATATGGCAGGTCTCTGCATTATTTAGAGATCATGGCAACTATTGAATGTCGTGGCCCTTTGCCTTTGATCCGTCATTCAATGGATGAAACTGGTTTTCTAAATAAATCAAGGACATCTCCCGCCAGTGCCTTATAATGCTGGTTTTCCACAGAGCGCAATGTAAAAATCAGCCTGTTTATTCTACCTAACCTAGTCAGAGAGAACTGAGTGAGACAGACGATCACTTACAGATTCGGAATCTTCAATGTTGAAAGGGACTGGGGGGAAAGTTAAAGATTCCATGCTGTAGTCTAACAAATCTTCAATGATGGTGCCATTCACAAAACAAAACCGGACGGTGCTGAGGAGCACGGTCTACCAAAACATGAAAGTTGAAAACTGTAACCTCCCTCTTCGCACCATTCGACAATTTCCCTGTTTACATCCGGTGATTATATGTCAAACGAATTTTAAGAGAATGAAACATATTAACATTAACCGCAATTTTAAATTGATAATTTTGTATAAATAAAAATACAATTTTCATGATAACAATTAAATGCTTTAACTTCAGTCAAAATGGAAGTAAACCTAAAGTTAATCGAATACAAACATCAAATATTTACCAGCAGGTGGCGCGGTAAATTTCCGTCGACGGATTTTTGGAGTCTGTGTTGTTGACTCTGTGTGCTTGGATTGCTTTTACCATTGTTTGATGTAGATTTTCACTCTTTTTATACCACTGTAATCATGAGTGGCCTGTCAAGTATCCAGGAACACTTTGAGCAGCTAACTCTGGGTGTAATCAAAACTCTAAGTACGCTGTTTTTCTCACAAGGACTGTCTAATGTGCAGAACGTCATCTGCGTGATAGCACTGCCACTGGAGGTTATTAATTCGATCCTTTAGATCATACCTCTAGAATACATCATAAGTAACGGAGGGAGTGTAGAATTTGCCATTACATCGCTATATAGAACTACTGGAAGTCTGATGAGGCTATTGCTGTGGTTGGTTGCAACTTGAGGCTCGATCCTGGTCTTTCATTATCCGACCCAGATGTGTTGGCAGATTGAAGGTCATGCAGGAGCCAATTGCGAACCTTGCCAGAGTTCCAGCTGTTCGATGTAATGATGTAATGTCTGTACTCCCTTTTTTACCTATAGTTGTAGTAGATGTGCTTCCGGTGAATCATATATGGGCCTCTGTTAACTACTGGCTAACAGGCACAATAGAGTAGGGTCTTTGACTCTGAGTTTATCTGCCCAGGAAATTCTCTTGGAATTCCCACGATCACAAGAAGTCCCCAGATATCGCACTCTATTTTGGCTACCTGCTGTTTAGCCAGTTAGCTAACTGTAACTGAAAGTAACAACACAGCTAGTAAAGGATCGTGTGTAAAAATTGGGAAAGGTTACTGTTCACTTTTTCAGTTCACAAATGAATCTGCGTTTTTCTCACGAGACTTAATCAAAGTGTAGCTCGCCCAACAGTGCTTAAGGTTTTGATACTCTGACATTCAAATGACATGTACATTGTTCATTACAGTCGTTCAAAATTGAAACAATTTGATGGACGTCATTTTCTTGGATCCCTCTCCCGCTTTTGTAACAAAAAAGTCGGACTCGGTTTCAAAACAGTTGCCATGAAAGAAATTTTATTTTCTGTATTGTTGCTTTTGTTTCAGTGCTGCGACCTGCTGTGAAGGATGTTTGTCATCACCATAAAGCAGCCGCAGAGCACCACGAAATTCTGACTTGGGAGCAGAAACATTCCTGTATGATGCCTGAAGATCTCAAAAACTTTTATCTAACATCTGATGGCTTCTTGCTTACTTGGAATGTCAAAATGAATGGTAATGGTGTCTTATGTCTTGTAGTTCATGATAGAATTTTTTATTTTGAATGTACTTGCTTCATCAGAAACATATTGTTTTTTGAAATCAGTTTTGCTTATGCAAAATTATTTAAGGTCAGTTATGTATGTTTTTGTTATTGATCAGGGTTCTCCTTGAGCAAAAATTCAAACATTGTGCGAATTCCGCATTATGTTTTTGTGTCCTAATTTTCTTTCTATTAATTCACAAGAACAACTATTGCTTGCATATTGTTTTCACTTGCTCAAGCATGTCAATATCATTTCCACTGCAAAAAACTGAGCTAAGTACCACTCTGCACAGTACTATATTTTAACCATTTATCTTGTGAAGCAGAAAAAAATAGCTTTTAGCTTTTCAAAGCTTGCTCAGGGGTCTTCAAACTTGGCTTAATATTTCCAAACATAGTGCAAAACTTTTTAAACAAACATGTAGGGATGAGGCTGATTGATGCTGTTTTAAATGTCATTCTTTCTCTATCTTGAATCACTGTGGTTCAATCAGTGTTCGACCTTCAGCAAATAAATGTGCTGGCCCACCAGGTTAGGTTCTTGAATATGAGGCTGCATCCAGATAGGCCTATATGTGAAAGTTTACTGGCACGGCCGCAAATCCACTGGCCCCGGCCGCAAATCCACTGACCCCGGGCCAGCTTGTATTTCGAATGCTGGCCGCAATCTCCCTCCTTGTCATACAATGACGAGTTCTGTATTCACTAAAACTCTTTAATTTGTGATTTGATTTGCAACAAAAGTCAGTGGTGTTACTACATGTTTATTTTTCTGAAAACTTAACTTTTACCTTGACTTTGTTATGGAAGCCGTGTATGTAGTTGCATTAACAGGCTGATAATTTGAAATATTTATGTATATAGAACACCACAGTTCCAAAAGTAAAGAAGGTAATGCTTAATGGAGTCAAGTAAATTTCTGTTGTTTGTTGTCTTGTCTGTGACAGTGTGTTTTCTTCCGACAAGGGTGTACCTTTTCAACATTTATTTTAAAACATCATTGTTTTTAATGATGCCATTAAAACTGATCACCTGGTCCATATTTGATTTGAAATTTACTAATTTAGCTGGTCTACTTAAGAAACTATGAAATTTTCACATGAAATTTCTAGTGCGACAACTTATCTTGAGTTCACAGTTCATTTCATTTTTTNGTGAGCTATGGATTCCCAAATATAGTTGTCTAAACTTGCCATTTTCTGTGGCCTGAAATTTCTGGGTGCCGTTTGCTGAAAAAAAGGCCATTTTTGAGGCTCTAAAATTCAAATAACTCGAGAACCGCTGAACCGATTTGAAAAATTCAAAAACTTGTATAAATGGCATGTCTAAGGCTATCATTTAACACTCTTTTCAAGTGTTTCTGATGAAATTTGTATTTGAGTTTGCTCACCCTACCTCTGCTGCATAGCAAGGTTATTAATTCGATCTTTTAGAACATATCTCAAGAATACATCATAAGTAAAGGAGGGAGTATAGCATTTGCCATTACATCGCTATATAGAACTACTGGAAGTCTGATGAGGCTATCGCTGTGGTTGGTTGCAATTTGAGGCTCGATCCTGGTCTTTCATTATCTGACTCAGATATGTTGGCAGATTGAAAGTCATGCAGGAGCCAATTGCGAACCTTGCCAGACTTCCAGCTGTTCGATATAATGATGTAATGGCTGTACTCCCTTTTTTACCTATAGGTGTTATAGATGTGCTTCCGGTGAATCATATATGAGCCTCTGTTAACTACTCGCTAACGGGCAATTGCCTATTAGCTGAATGGTTAGCACGCTTGCCGGTTTTATGGGGGTCGCTGGTTCGATTCTCGGATCGGGTAATCTCGGCTATAATTACAAATGCCGTAGTCGGCAAAACGGATGATCTACCGATGAAGCACTGCCAACTAGTACCTGCAGACCTCGGGACAGCGCGCATGGAAGGTTGCAGGAGGCAAGGACCTGTATGAGAGACGACCTTGGGTTCACCTGTGTTGTGGTGGTAAAGGTACCAAGGGACGTTGATGACGTTGATGACCTGTATGTGAGACATCCTGGTGTTCACCTTTCTGGTGGCGTGCCTGTTCCGTAGGAAAGGGGGGAATGTTGTAGGTGTGCTTTCGGTGAATCATATATGAGCCTCTGTTAGCTACTCGCTAATGGGCAATTACCTAATAGCTGAATGGTTAGCACGTTTGCCGGTTTTATGGGGGTCGCTGGTTCGATTCCCAGGTCGGGTAATCTCGGCTATTACTACAAAGTGTATAACGGGGCTATTCGGAGAATTCTCCTCGTGGTGTCGCTGCTGTACTAGTGGTGATTAAATTGCGCATGCGTGGCTGTCTG
>NMRA01001741.1:0-10694 GCA_002633005.1 Phoronis australis | reverse complement strand
TTGCAAGAGAGTTTTGCAGCGGGTGTCCAAGTTAACATGTCACTAATCAGCTACCTTTCTTTCAAGGCTAGGTCTAAATGGGTACAGTGTAGTGCTATACAATATATTTACCATGGAAAACACACACAACGAAAGATGTACATGTTTAGCCTAAAATGGTTACTTACAGACAATGCACGGTGACTGGCTTGGATTCAGTTTTCCGTTGCCTGTTCTGTACTAGGTCGTAGAGCTCTATCAATGCAGGCTGAGTGGCAGAAGGTGGTATCTTTTGATTCTTTGGCCAATTGGTGAGTTCAAAATGCTTAATTTGACGAGGTGCACTGCTTGTCTAAAATAATTACATATTACGTTCATAGAAGCACACAGAAGACATGTAGAAACATGCGAGGCGACATGCAATGCAGGATACCTTTGGAACATTTCCAGAAGAATTTAAGCAATTTGTGAGTGGGGGTAATGTTGATTATCAAGGAAATGGCACTTAGTTTAAAAAAGGCTTTCGGCAAATAGGTTATTCTATCAAAAGTTCCTCATAAAGAAGGAATTTATCTGGACACAAAATTACGTGTGTACTGCGGGGATTGGCTAATTTGTTCTTCCAATGGGATTTAGTGATTTCAATGATATACAGAATGTCACGACAAAACTTTTGCAACTTCTAGAATCTTAAACAATTTATTTTGAACACTTAGACCTTATTTGCACAACGAATGTTAGAGTCTCCATTGTCATTTCTTCAACATGGGTTAAGTATCCAAGTACATAGAACATAGCAGTTTCTACAATTACAATACTTGCGACTGACAGCCTCTAAGGCAACTGATTGATCAAGGAGTCCATACCTTCTTTGTATCAACGA
The DNA here is from genome assembly GCA_002633005.1 of Phoronis australis. NCBI lineage: Eukaryota > Metazoa > Phoronida > Phoronidae > Phoronis > Phoronis australis. The sequence goes on along the minus strand of NMRA01001741.1, from coordinate 9,832 downwards.
TGTTAAAAGTTCGGTGAATTATAAGCTCGTTGTGCTCGAACCTTTTAGCCGCAGTCTCAATTCTGAAGTGACCATACTTAACCGAGCCCTCTTCAGCCCAGTAACGTGCGCAAGTCTACAACGTAAAATAGAGCATGGGCGCGTGATCATATTCCCATGTTGTTCAAGGCGATAAAGGTCAATAGTACGAATGACCGACAGATCGAAAACATTTTTCAGACAATTGGTCCTTTGGACTAAAAAACAATGTTGATCGTTTTATCATTTTGATTGGTATTTTATCGTCTGTCTGATGGCTCAAAGAATGTAAGGTCCAAAGGGCCCACAGTCCAATATAGATAGACATTCGCATTTTAGAAACTAAATCTCGTGAAAGAATTGACAAACGAGGACAGACATGAATCGAAATCAGAGCACAAAAACATCAGCAGAACTGATATAATAAATATAGTACACATCTGAACGTATTTACCTTGTCACCATCTGCACTAGCGTTCAACATGACAATGGTGCTACTGTCGTGGTCGTAAATCATTCGCCAGAAATCGAAGACAGTGTTCGGCAAGGGCATCTGTGTGACTATGAACGCGTCGCGGTGTTGAAAGCCCTGTAATATTTGAGTATTTAACACGACATGAAATTCGCTTTGTGTATCAACATGGTTCCAATTTACAGTGACGACGCTAGCGATAACGTTACCTAGAATACCATGAACTGTGTACTTTAAAGCACATATATCAGCCGAGCTGCAACAAGTTTTATCATTACGGTATTGAATCGCCCATCAAGTTCAGAACTGACTTAAATTATGTTGCATAAGCTCAACTTTTGTGTTGTATTGACCGATGACGACCACACTTAAGTGTTGTTACTTAGTTTAGTTATTTCAACATTTAAGACCTTGGCCCAAAATGTTACATAAAATGTACAGGATAACGTTGAGCAGCTTTTCCCTGAGGTCAGTGGCGATATATTACTTACGTTTACAAAGACGGCGTTGATATAATCTGTTCCGCCTTCTTCACCCGGGGTCATTAAGTATGGACGTGCACGACCCACTGCGGAGAATTGTTGCAATATCAATTACAATGTCGAAGAAAACCAAGAAAAAACACTAGGACAAATTAAGCCACTAACAACTACACGTTTAAGTTTTTAAATTCCTTTGGAATCATACATAAATGAGAATATGTTACATTGGCCAGCAGATCAAAAAAATATTTATCTTGACAACTCACGAGGCAAGATCTTGGCGAACCGATTCTTGTTTGTATTCTGAGGAAGTCTTCCTGCGCCGTATTCTTCTGGGTCACATGGAGGACAGAGCCGTCGAAGGGTCTGAAAACGAAAGTGAAAGCCTTCAGCCTCAACAGAACATTTAGCAACAGTTGCTCATCACACCTGGTTTTGTGATCAAAGCAAAAATTTCATTCACTAGAAAGGCATGACAATGTTGATGCGCTTACAAGACAGAAGTCCTAATTAACCTCCATATACATACTCGAGTTGGACTATAATTTCAAAACACACCTGTTAGAGCAGTATAGTAGTTGAAACATGCATGTCAACCAATACGGGAATTACGTATTTGTTACGCTATTTTGTCATTTCTGTAGTTCTACGGCGTAGCGCCAAAAGGTTACCTGCCATAATTATTACGCAAACCTTCGCTTTGGCTGTTACTCGACACATAACCCGTCTGTTAGCAAGTATTTACGGCTTTTACTGGCAATCTCTTTTGTCGAAATAATCTCATACCATGAGCCTTGATCGACACAGCGTAATGCGTTATCAAGGATTGTACACATGTAACAATACTCACCGTTACTGGATGTAAGATCATTTAATAGGTACATGTAAGTAGGAACATGTAGTGTATTTTGACGTTAGACACTATCTTGACTCGTTCTCGTCAGTGATACATGTAGTTTTTTTTTACAAAAACAGCTATGGTTAGAACATAAAATGGTTGACGTGTGTGAGAGGAGTAAGCAAGAGTCTTCTGATTGTTTTCCATTGCGGGCGCCGAATCTCCTATGGATTAAACTTGTTCTGGTCAAGGAATAGAATGTTTCTGGTGAAAAGAACTGTTACCTGAAACTCCTTTTGTAGAGTGTTCACACCTTTGGTTTGCTCCTCTGTGAACAGCTCGGAGAGAGTTTTCTCGTAATCTTTTGATGGAATGAACGTGTCCCCGCCGTAGATATTTTCAACCATGGCAGAATGGATAAATTCGTATTGAGTCTGGAAGATGAGTCGCGAAATGGTTATGATTTTGTTAGTTGATGCACTCAGGATTAAAAATGGAATAGTAGATGGTTAAGCACAATTCAATACATTTAATGTGTTTCGAGGTTTTTGAGATATTATTGATCGAGGATGTGCACTGGTTGCTACTGGAAAGTGACCGTTTGGCAATCGAAATGTTGAATTACAATTAGACAGTGGTATGTAAAAGCACAGTGATCCATAATCCCATTGCATATGCAAACTCGAATCTAATAACCTGTGAGTGACAGAGGCAAAATGTTGACACTATCCCATAGACCTAACAATAGAAACGAAATACCCTGCTCTACGTAACTCCAAGAAACTGATCTTGAACATGTATCTTATTATATATCGCCTTCAACTAGTATGAAATGTTCTAATTTGTGTAGGGGTTGGTCAGCCCTTGCTGATGACCCTTTGACACTATTTGACTTGCGCAGACCCGAAAAGTTTGTCTTTAGTGTAAACATATTTTGCTTGGCTGACTATGAAGGAACATCATTTATCCTTAAAGAGGGTGACATATGAAACTTTTTTCAACTTCTCCTTTTATTTAAAGCACATTAAATCACCCATTCCATATCAAAACACCAAAAAACAGACACACCAATTCTGTCGATCAGCTGTCAAATTTGTACACCCCGCAAGGTCCATCTGCCGATATGTAAATTAACCGATTTCGAATTGTAAGCATTTGTCGATGCATGCAACGTAGAATCAAGACAACCAATACCGTATTAGTCACCTTTCGTTGTTTTAAATGTGAGAAATCGTCAGATATTTCTGCGTGTATTCCAGTGGTTTACAACGTAGTTAAGAACGGCTTGAAGTTTTCTCTTGTTGAAGTTGTGACAACTCTGTATTTGAGAAACGCTGTTGTCTTATAAATTTCGCCCGAGACAGAGAAGCGATGATACGGTAAACAATTGTACAAGAGACTCTTCCAATTTTTTGTTCTTCTATTTCCTTGTCTTTATGAAATGCAGCAGACAATAAAGTCACTTATCAAACCAAGGCAAATGTTGGTTATAAGCACTTTAGAACCACCTTCAGATTGAGCGACGTCATATTCAAACTCACAAAATCAATTTGTTGCTCCACGAGGTTTCCAAAAATGTTTAATTTCCACTTTCCCCAATTGCACAACAAATCTGACTAGTACTGTTGGTATTAATAACATACCCAGGTCTGCACCATGTTAATAACATACCCAGGTCTGCACCATATTAACTCTCTGTTGTCGCAGCAAGTACACTTGTCCCAGAATGTCAAGGACATTCTCAGCTTTTATCTGTTCACTTAATATGTCCATCATGATGAATGTACCAGTTCTGCCTACGCCAGCACTTAAAGTAAACATGATAGTATGTTGTGTTGGACATAATCACTGACTTATATATATATATATATATATATATATATATATATTTATTCAATAACTAGGCCTCCGGCCCTTGTTACAATCAAATCATCAATACAATAAAGGTAAGTGTCAATCACTAGAAGTAAACCGAATTCTTCTTCGCTTGAATGCGAAATGAACATATTTACATGTTGACCATATAAGATCTTTTTCCTCCATAGTCATGAGTCTGTTGAATTTTGTAACATTGGGATTGTTGTAGCTCCATGCAGGCAAATATCGTTTCCTAAGGTCATCGTAGAATGGGCATTCGATAACAAAATGATATTCCGACTCGACATATGTCCTAACACAGAGAGGGCATAACCTTTCTGTTCTGTTAAGTTTCAAGTGTCTACCCTTTTCAATCATTAGTGCATGCGCTGAACATCTCAATCTCACCATATCAGATCTAACATTTACATTGTCAATTACATCTAAATAGTTTTCAAAACATATATTTAACTTAAAAGTTCTGTAAGTTTCCACTTGAAATGTGGTCAAACCGAGAATATTAGAATACGTTCGCTACAAACGGACATATTAAAACAACTTGATGCCATATAAACCGGCGCGTACAAAAGTTTCTGCAGTTCGAAGTCAGCCTTGGTAACCATATTTTCAATGGATAACTGAAAGTTCTAGATAATCGCAACAAACAACAAGCTTCATTAGCACCCAAGTGGTCGCGAATTATTTTAGTTAGAAGTCTTGCCCTGTTTGAAAGAGATGCAGAGTTTAGTTCGAAGCTTCGGAGTTCCAGTTCCTTATTCCAAAATTATTAGATTATCAAACAGTGTGCTATTGAAGTGCTTCATGTGAGTCATCAGCTGGACCATGACTGTGTCACTCAGTGTAACATGAACAATCAGACAGTTTCTCAAACCTGCAGTGAACGACCGTTGGATGTTTATCTCCGTCACTACTCATACGTTCCTTGACCATGCGGTAGAATTTCCAGAGAGCTGAACTCTTCGGTACATCATGATCAGCCCATGATGTGAAGTGATAGTGGACTAGTTCCCTAGCTTGGTTTTGTTTTGGCTGTTGGAAACACAGAGACAGATGGAATGTCGGAAGTGTGACGAGAACTTTAATAATATAAGCACCGTCAAGTATTTTCATACACATGTACAATTCCGTCAGATAATCTGTGACAGGTTTTGTTAGGCTAGACAACCCTTTTGTTTAATGAGATGAGGAGAGTATATGTGAATGTACGAAACACACAAGTAGATATACATGTAAAGCTTTGAAGCAGCCAATAAAAATCTGGAAAACACTTACAGTGGTTACCTTGAGTACTTCAAAAGTTCTTGCAACATAATCGGGCTTTGTCTCTTTGCCAGTCAACGTGACGTTGATGTCGCCGTATCTTTCTACTTCGTGGGAGTCTGGCCAATACACTTCACATTTTCTCTAAAAATGAAATCGATAGCAAAGTGAGTTTAGCAAGTAACAGCAGGTGTAACATATAGACCACAAAGTTCTTCTTTAGACTTGCTTTCTATTTTACATTTTAATGGTTAATAGACGTTACGTTACTCAAAACAATAATACTTTATACTATGCAGCTGCAGTAAACATTCCACGAGCTGCTCACCTTGCCGCCTTCCACAGGGTTAGTCAACATAACAATCCTATTTATGTTTTCTTGCCAAACCATCCTCCAAAAGTCCTTTACAGTGTGACGATTCGGACCTAGAAAAGCATACATGTAGTAGATCACACCATTTACGTTTTACATGAAGAAATGTAACCTTAGGACGTAACGATAGCGCAAGATAAGGTGACGCCGAGTGAAACACGTGCAGTAAAAAGGAAACAGGTGAATAGGACAGTGCACTTCGGTCCGACATTTCTATCTTTCATTGTTTAATCTCGGATCGAATGAGTTTATCCTTGATCCGTGCAATGATAGGCACTGCGACAACGGTGAAACTAAATTACATGCAAGTTATAATCGGGAATTTGTAGTTTCAAAGACACTCCGGTATGCAAAATTACCCATCACAAACCTGGAAATCGGGCTTGATAGATGAGAGAAAAATCGTAGTAAAGACAACTCGAAAAAGCTAGGAATTACTTTAACCTAATCGTTTGGGCAATGAGCACCAGTGGATATACATGTGCATGTTCTTTGAAATGTAGCTTACCCATGGCAGCAATGAAGGCCCGAGGTTTCTTGTAACCGTCGATGTAGCTAGCGTTGATATAGTCTGAATTTGGTTCGGACGGTATCTTCTCCAGAATCACACGGTTTTTGTTATCTGTAAATGTCAAGGAGGAACTAAATGTATCGAGAATATGTCAGTGCTGTATGTTCAAACGCACAAATAATTATCTAACAAAATTATTACGTGTTTGGAAAATACAGAAGTTGGACATTTAAAAAATCAGCGGTGAATTGAAGTTATTTCGATCAGAGTTAAATGCGTACATGTATATACGTACACGGTAAAATGTTGGTAAAACGATTTTTCGTTTTGTTGTCATCTTTCAAGGCAGCACTTCTCGGAAAAATAAGACCACTTGGCAAACTCTAAAACGATAAAAATGTGATACACATGTATTGGAATGAACAGTTATAACGAATATTTCTGACAAGCTCTTGCAAATGTAAACAACAAGGGGGCTTAAATGTGCATAAAAGTTAGATTTTTAGAAATGAAAGAAGAGGTGTCCTGTTGTGCACAGGAAGTAGGATTTCAACCTGCAAATGGCTGCAGGTGACAAACTGAACGGTCCAGGAGTTAAGGGGTGAACACTGTTAGGATGCACTGTTTTTTCTCACACATTGTATTGACGCGTCAGTTTCATTTGCCTAACCATACTAGTGACATCATCAGGCAGTCTTTCAAAAATGCTCAAGAAATAAGTAGCAAATAATGACTATCTTGCCATTCAAATTTACTTGCATTGTAAAGTACGATAGAATTAATTAAGTAACTTGTCTTTGAAGCTATCCGGCTTCTGTGCACCCACACACACAAACACACACCTTCACACGCACACACAAACACACGCACACACACACACACACACACTGACACATAATCACACAAGCGCACACAACCGCACACACATAAACACAAACGCACACACACAAACACAAACACAAACACACACATTTTAACTAAATACCCATATATCAAATTTACGACTGTGACTTTTGACAAACGTATGATCTTCCCCCTTTTCTAAAATAAGAAAATAAAGCAACACACTTTATATTCATCTGCAAGATCGTCATCGCTCAACCGCTTCGCTACATAGGAATCCAATTCGTCGACGGAGATTGGTTTCTTGAAGTTGGAATACACTGGCTCTGCGGGTGATGCTGGAGAGATTGGTTTAGGTGGCGCCACCGGTTTCTCCTTGGGTCGTACAGCCGGACCTTGGGCAGCTTCCTGGTAATTGTTGGACGTTGCTGCACAGAAGGATACAGTGAAAATGTAGAAAATATGGCTGCAATCATACTGAGATTCAAATAGGCACTCACGTGGCAACAGATATTACGTGGAAACTGACGATCTTTCCAAGAAGTGTGACAAAGAAAATCTAATAAAACGAGAAGACCGCCTTTATACGCATGCCGTCAGCTACTGACTACGCAGACACAGCACCCACAAAAAGTTCAATTTTACATGACACCATCATAAAGAGAAGTCCATACACGATTAAACAACATATAAAGTACAATATACAAAATTTAACTGACATGAACTTGTGTTTTCAATTGTTGAGATGTCATCCATCCTCAGCTCCTCAGTTGAAGGGTTTTTGTTTCCCCGTCGTCTCCTACAAATTGACGAAAGGGGATCGTGAACATGAAACTAGCCATTGTCTTTAAAGGGAAAGCTTACTCAGTTATGTTACGCTTCATTAATAATTTGATGTCATGCTGGACGAATAATGTGTGGCTCAGTGGTTTGAGGTCCAGACTCCGGTTTGAGAGACCCGGGCTTGAATGCTAGACCTACTGGCAGAGAATCGACCATTGCAAAAAAACATGTCTCCTACTCCTCTGAGCTCGGTCTCGCTATTTCATGTATGGACGGAGTGAATGGGAACCTGAATTTAATGGGACTTGTGAGCAGTGGTCAGTTTTGTATTTCATGGTATATATCACTACAAATGGGACTGGAAATGAGATGTGTCTCATAATAAATGCGCTTTGTAAATTATATTACTTACTGATGTCGACTGGATTTTTACTGCACTCTTGTCATGTGAACACAAGTCTCTATTTAGAGAGTTTAAAAGAGCTGAAATTAACTCGTAAAACAGAGAGAAATCGTGTCTTCAGTGAAGTATACACATTATCTGATCTATAAAAAATCCTTGGTAAGTCATGACACTGCAGATAATGTAAAAACTGAAGCTCACATAAGTTTCGATAGAGATTTACTTGACGACTTTTCACAACATTGATGTCTTCAGATATCAGACGGGTCGAAGAAGCGAGGAAGATGATTGCGCAATATGAGTATAACTGGTCACAATCGAACAACGACAGAGGAACATACAAGCGCGCCTATGAGACGAGTGTTTTTGCTTACCTATAAAACACGAAGCCGGCGATCGCTATTACCAAAATGACTGCAGCTACGGAGCCTACCACTGCACCAATAGTGGTGTTTTCCCGTTCTTTCTTCCAATTTTTCACTATAAAGAGAGCTGATAATGAAGGCAGGTTTGAGGATGGAAATTGTAATGCATTGGATGTAACAGTTAAAATGCAATGTCGATAATTCAAAATACTGTTGCTATACGTTAAATAAGATACAAATACACCAAACTAAAGCGACTCTGTTACTACATTGCGGATTACTGCGGGCATGCTATGTGTCAATTTAATTCACCAAATCGCTGCGGTAGTAAATGGTTCCGCCACTTTCAATCATAAAAAAATGAATCACTCTCAATAAATGTATCGATGGGTGAACCCTCATGTACAGCATCGATAAAATCGAGTTGGTGAGCAGGGATATTTCAGGGCCGTGCCCTGTGTCACTGACACAAAAAAATCATTGACGAACTGCGTTTGCTCAGGTCGTGTGCACTCGTATTAAGATTGTTTTGGCAATGACGCATTATATTGTCTTCCCTCGTTCCCATTGCAAAACATCCGATCAATGTACAGTGGTGGGTTTAGAGGAGGGTCAAGGGGCCATGGCCCCCCTAAAATTCCGGTAGATCCATTTGGCAGTTCAGGGGCGCGAACATCTGACGAGCGAAATCCTGGCTAATACTCTGACGTGCCCCCCCCACCTCAAAATCCTGGATCCGCCCCTGATGTAAGCAAAGAGGGGTTTATTGTAAGAAATCAATTACTGAAACCACGTGTCTGCGGTTTCATTCAACACGAAACAGTCTTCCACAACAGAAACAACATACGAAATTACGCAAGTAAAACACGTAGCCGGAAATAAAACGAACAAGAACGTATGGAATAAGGGAAATGTTTAAAAATTGTGTACTTGGGGTAAGCAAATGATTACGAACATTTACTGCAAGCTGCTTTAAAATAAAGTAATCATTTCACGGAATACAGTTAGCGTCTGACGGCGACTTGTCCAGCGGTGTATCAAGTGTATGTGTGAAAGTTGATGCCCTTGGATTTTACGAGCAGTAACGATTTCCATAAGATTCTCAACCAGTCACATACCCAATGATGTAACAGCAAAGCTGAAGGGTTTGTATCATCAAACTAACTGACATGAAGCCACACACTGTTGTAAGGATAGGCAAACCCAATTAAAACTGATCGTGTCTGGCTTTATGTCTCTAAGCGAAAATTCCCCATAGCAAATTTTTCAAGTACAGACCACAAATAAACACCTACACTCATCTGTGGTTCTGAACCACAGGTGAATTCAGGACCCAATTTTTATCAAAATTGCCAGCTGCTGATTTGTTAGGGCAGTATGTGAAGATTACAGATGGCGATTTCTTGATATTTGACCCTGATCTGCGTTAAAGTCGTAGATCCTTTATAACGTTTTGCTAACTACGCGACTTTCCATCAATAGTCATAGCTTGCATTGTAAAAAGACATTCAGATAATTTCCAGACACGATAGATTTCTTTGAAATCCAAACGATCAACATTCATTTTTCAATTGATTTCTATCATTTCAAAGTATTTTTTCAGTCT
>NMRA01001740.1:0-10695 GCA_002633005.1 Phoronis australis | reverse complement strand
TTAGGATGTCACCATGCCAATTTTGGTGCTTGTATCATCAAATGCATGATTTTTCCACTATCTGCCCCGCTAATAAGTGAGACGTTAGAGAGATACGGTCTTAAAGTTCTTCACATGGCTAAATATTCAAATACTGAGTTAAAAAATAAATAATTTGGCGTCCTAAGAAACAAGTTTTCTTGGAAGCCTCGTTTCGAAATAAAACCAATAGTTTAAGGGCATTTCTGCTCTCTGAGGTCCTGTCTATACATCCTTATTAGTCGTATGCGATTGTCGTGACTAATCGGGTTGTGTAGACAGGTGTACCGTCAGGAGTTGAGGAGCTAACAAATTTTGTACGAAATCGTACACAACAATCGTTTAGAGTAGATAGAGGTCGATGAACTTGTACATGGCCTTTTAATCTTTCAAGTTCTTATTATGTCTCAAAGTGACATCAAATTACTCACCATGTAACTGCATGTTGGGCATTGACTGTACATATTGTGCGAGATCAGCTCTGTGATCATCAACATCGTGTAATATAAAATTTTCGCACGTATCAGCTGGCTTTCAGCAAGGTATACAGGATTGGTCTTCGTTTAATGGGCACAATTGAGGCAATTAGTCTAATCTTAGCTACTTCTTTAGCGATCGAAGAGAACGTAATAACTTCTAATAGTAATTTCTGTTACTATCGAATTACATTCGCCGCTTGTTAATTGTTGTTTTGAGTACAAATTATATAAAAACAATTGAAGAGCGACAACATGTGAAAACAAAACAACCACAACAACAAGAACATTACCAATACCAACAACAAAAACAACAATAACTTGAACTACAATAACAATTAAACAACAACTACAACGACTTTTAAAAGCAAAATACGATGTTTGTATGACGCTATTATAATCACAAACACAATTTTAAACCCAAATACTCGATTTCTAACTTGGGTATTTTTATAATTTTTATTATTTTTGACATATTTGTGTTAAAGAATATTAGAACACATGAATACATTACGCACAAAAGTACTGCGTCATGAATTTAATAATAATGATGATGATGATGATGATGATGATGATGATGATGATGATGATGATGATGATTACAGTAACGATAGTAGTAATGATAATGATAATAATAACACAAATTTTATCTCTTTCTATATTTTATTTCGAGTTGATGTGACAATTGATCTTTCCTTTGACTATATCACCAGTATTCAGTCGTTCTTACACACAGCGCCGTCCGAAGCAACTCTTATGGAGCCGGCAGGTGTCGCACATAACGCTATGGAACAGTTGGAAGTGGAAGCCGAAGACCTACTTATAATTGGTGCGGGGCCGGTCGGACTGATCGCCTGCAGCATGGCTAAAGCTATGGGGGCAAAGAGGTGTTTGCTTTCAGCGAATTTATTTATCCTGTTCGCATGTTGGTTTGCACATTTCGAAGTGCTTTTCTACATGTAATAACGTTTTCTTTCATCTGACGTTTGCTGCTCATTCAGCACGTTCAATGTATTTTAATTTTTACTATTAAGACTAGAACACGATTCTCAAGCTTTACATAAAATGGTATACACACCGGCCTTGATTTCAACAAAAGACGGTCTGGCAGAGAGTTGCGATATGTAATCCCGAAAACACGTGTTTCGTGATAGCTCTAGTGAAAGTTAATAACTTCACGAAGTCTAACCCATCCAGCAATAATCCCGAAAATGCGTTTTTCGGTCGTAAAACCGGTAATGTCCCTTTAAAGATTATCAATGACTTGCATCTAAATATTTCCTATTTCGTTTTACTCGTCAAGGAGCGTAACTTATGTTCAAAGATCATAACCCTCCAAATTCGGTTAGTGAATGGACCTATGAAAGGTAGGCTAAATGATTGTTTTGTTGGCTTTTTTATAAAACACGAAGTCGCAATTACCTAGAGACCAACCGCTATTTCACCCACAATGCCACAGTTGATTGTTTTGGCTGAAGGCCAGGCTGCGCATCACGGGATCTGGCATCACATCCGGGCTAGAATCAACGGACATGTTGTGTTTGTTAGAGCGAACAAAAACAAATCTGAATTTCCCAAGCTGTCCGCGGTAGCTTTCCTGACAGGTTTGCTTATTTTTGTTTGAGAATCTTAAAATGTGACCGTCATTAGAAGTCTGTGAAAAAAACTGAGGAAAAGAAATGGAATAGATTTCCCCAAAAACATTTATGAAAGAAACTGTTAATTTGCAACTTCTTAGAAAGCCACTTAACACTCTTCAAAACAATGAGCTTGCAAACAAATTCATCAGGTGTAGACAATTTCCCAAAACGTTATTTTCCCAATTTCCAAAACCCGCTCGAAACCTTGTCCACAATTAAGACGAGCAGACGCGTTGGATTTTAGAGGAATGTCACCCTTTCTGATTTTTATCAATTTGGTGTGTACCGAATGCCTGGAAGCCAAGGTCGGGAATCGGCCATGTTAAATCACAAAACGCAACGAATGTTGCTGTATTACAGCTCTGGTGGTGATCAATAACCCCAAAACGCCGTTTTACCCAAAAAATAATCTCAAAAGGTGCCGTTTGTCCCTTGAAGCGATTGTGATCCTTCAAAAAATATTTTGCGTCATCTAAGAGTACTATTGCTGGTATATGTTTTGCGGGAAGTTTGCGTTCCTAAGTAAACATGTTAAAACCACTGATCCAATGGGGATCACTGATTAGTTTGGTTTGTTCGTGTTTAACTTGCGTATCTGCCTTGATCGCTGCGTGGGTCTTCAATATCGTTTTGTAAAAATCTACTAAAAAATTCATAATGCTTTATTAAAATCCAAAAACGAATTAAAAGGTAGAATTCCCTTTTAAAGCCAAGTCAAAAGGTTATCTCATGTTTGAATATAAGTGAAAACTTCGTCATAACAATTTCAACACCATTTTATTATTTCATTTGGACTTGTCCTCTCATTTGTGCAACTAAATGGACAATTTTTGGGGGTCAACTTCAACACCACCAGAAGTTAAGCCCCTGAGTTCGTGTGCTAACAGAATACGTATTTATGTCACGTCTTGCCTCCAGGATTGTGGCAGCAGACATTGACAACAAAAAACTTGAACTGGCGAAGAAAATGGGAGCAGACGTAACCGTGAACACGTTAGAAAGAGATTTGTTGCAGGTATGCGGAGTTGTGTTTCGTAAAGTTTTGTCAATGTGAAAATGTATCGCTAGCAAAAAGGACAAATGCTGAATTTTTAAAAACGGAAGTTCAAAAATATCTCAGACTTAGAATAAGTTTATTTGGCAATTTAAAACTAGAAAACTTTTGTTTACGACCGCGAACGTGAGCTCTGTCAAAACGTATCAAAGTGTACATTCCGGCGGATACCCGGTGCTGCGTTCCATATATACCAAGACATTCGTGAGAAAAGGTGGTGCGACTCCGTGCTTCAGCTGTAATATATGGCGATATCTCGAAAATTTACGTGATTTCTCTTTACTCTACGGAACTCAGCCCTGGTGGAATAGCTACAGGATAAAATCATTTTTAGTCTATAATTCTGTTATAAAGCTACGTGGAAATGAAATAGTGCTGAGTAGTAACAATGGTTTTAAAATAATGTGTAAAACGTTTTCTTTTATACCACAATATTAGCCTCGAATGGCAGATACAATCCATAAAGTTCTCTCACTAATGAGATAACATTTTGGCGGGAAACCGAGGCCGGATTCGAACCCGGGCCTCAACAGTCGCGACTCGCCGACTTTACCACTGCACCACTCAGCGGCTGACGTCATCGAACGTGAAAATAGAATACTTAAATGAGCACGCGCAACAATCGCATGTTCAGCAAAGGGCATTGCACCGACAATTATACGCTATGAAAAATAAGACGCATAATTTCCATATTTCAATTCAGTGAAATTTTCTCTCGTGTTCTCTCAGTTGTAAATCACCTATCTCCAATTTGAATGCAGGTGTCGTGTGGTCTGGATCCTTTGACTTGAGCATTATACTCAGTTACTATTGGTAACCTACTTTAGCAGACGATATTTTCCCGGTCGAAGCTTAGCGTGATAAAATGTGTAGTAAGCTATAATAGTTGCTAAACTTTAATTTATAGATTCACTTTATTTGTATTTTGTTATAGAAAGTAGTTACAAAGCAGAGGCGAGTCGAGAAAGGTAGATCGATTCATTACAATGTTTCTCGTTCAGTATGTGGTATAAATAGATTATTACATGTTCTCAGTCGTTATCCCCCTTAACTAGAGCCCTCGTGGATTTTGGAGAATTATCACCCTCGGGGCTAACGCCCCTCNGAGGCGAGTCGAGAAAGGTAGATCGATTCATTACAATGTTTCTCGTTCAGTATGTGGTATAAATAGATTATTACATGTTCTCAGTCGTTATCCCCCTTAACTAGAGCCCTCGTGGATTTTGGAGAATTATCACCCTCGGGGCTAACGCCCCTCGGGCGATAATTCTCCAAAATCCACTCGGGCTCTAGATAACGGGGGATAACGACTTCGCCATGTGATAATCTATATTTAATTTGTTTCAGTAGCGTACGTTCTTACGTTTCTAATTTCAGAAGTTATTTTGCAAGATGGTCAGATAACCTCTCGTCCTTTTGTTTGTATAATCTCGTAAGATTAGGAACGCTAATTCGTATTAACAAAATCTAAAGTCTTTTCCATGCCAACAGAGGCTTTTAACGACATTGCAGTATGTGCCTTTAAGAAATTATAAGTAGGCAACCTCTTTAAACCGCCAAAGTGCAAGCCACGTTGTTTTAGGCAAAATGTGTTTTAGGTTACTATGGAGTTGACGAACAAAGACGGTTTTGGACGAGTATGTGAGATGAGTGGTGCAAGTGTCATGGTCAATTCAAGCTTTAAATATTTGAGAAAAGGGGGCGTCATAGTTATGGTTGGGCTTCCAAAGACTCCGCTGCACGTGGAGAATGTGCTGCAAGATATAGGTAAGGTAAATCTTTCTATCTAAAGTTTCTTATTTAAACAGGTCGAAACAATCTATGTCAATGGTTTCTGTAACAACTTAGCACATTCAGTTGGTAAATAATGACTCAACATCAAGTGACATCGGTTGGCAGTCTGGCAGGACAGTTGAGGTGCGTAGCACGTCACGTGATTTGATAGAATGTTTGCTCTGAATGTACGGCTTGGTGATTTGATCAAGGTGCTTGGAAATTTTGTAAGATGGCGTGCGAACTTGTGAGAGTTGTCGGTCTTTTATGTCTCTCGGTGTTTTGCTACATAGCTGCACCTCTGAAGAAAGGAGACTTTTTTCGACACTCCGAGAGAGTCTGTAGGCAAGCTGTCAAACAAAAAGTCCAGTCGTCTTTTCAACGAAATTTGTGTTACGAAGGGTTGCTGCCGCACTATATTGATTTAAACAGGTGTTAAACTACAGCTTTCAGACGGAAATATACTTATTAGGTTAATTAGGCCTTGATTTTTTGTGTACAACAGCGTGACACTACATGTATGCACAAACATATTTAAAACTCGGCCATTTCACAAAATCTTTCTGGCACTGATAGTCGGATTTGCAGCGACGCCATATTGAAATTAGGTTAATATGGTGCATTGTGGGTGCTGTGGTCAGGATTCCGAAAGCGGCCATAGTATCAAGCATAATACGCGGTATGAGCGCGAAGAAAACTTACGGCGGATACACTTGTTGTGTTCCTGGCTGCTTCAAAAACAACAAGAGAGATAAAAATCTGAGTTTTTATGTGTTCCCTGCAAACCAAGAACTTCGTGAAAAATGGATAAACAACATTAGGAGAGCTGGGAGTAAGGGGAGATTTAGCGCATTCAAACCAACGCGGGGCCATCTAGTAGGCAACACGTAACCCCTCGGTTGGCCATATAGGGGCTACAATACTTCCATTCGCTTTCTGTATTCATTTCTTTACTTCAGTGTATTTTAAACTGGCCGTGACCGGATTTGGGATACCGATTTCGAGTTTTCACCTCGTCAAAAATACAATCTACAATTAAAACTTTAAAAAACACTTACTTTCATCATTGGTCCTTTCTACTTCTACACATATCTTTGATGAAGCTTAGTTGTGAGAATTAAGTTGACTTTGGTGAAGAATTACAACTTCACTTTTTTGGTTGCCGTTAATTTTATCACCGCGTGCGCGATAACCACAAAGCATGTCAACTGAATCACGCCGTGAGTTAGTAGGCAAAGGGTACGGTTAGCGCGAGACTGAGCGAAGCGCGTGACGCTAGCGCGCGACACTTGTAAAATAGCATGAGAAGGTATCGGGTGAAACTTGTAAGATGTGTGTCCCTTGGACTTTTTATTCGTCAACATGCGTAATTTCACGTAACTTCCTCAAAATGGCACCCGGTAACTGAGAGAACTGAACTCGACTCGAACAAACCGCGACAGATTTTCATCGCTTTGTTCAAGTTTTGGTGACTAAATTGTATCCAAAGTCGTGGTATGTGTTAATTATAACTCCGTGTTCCTATATGTATGGTTCATTTGATTTTATTTGCTGTATTTTGAAATGAGTAACTTTTTGTGAGGATGTACTATCGCCCCTGAATGCCTGCGGCATCCAGTGCGATGTAATTGCCTAGGGGCCATCGTGTGTGCAGCGAACATTTTCCTGGTGGAAAAAAGACTTATGAGAACAATATTCGGACGGAGTTTCCTCTTAAAATTAACGTCTCTAGCATATCCACGGCGAAAGTTACAAAAGTTAAGCCACCCAAGAACTCTCAACTTGTCTGAAACCCCGGAGGAGATTTCGAAATCAACGCCGATGAACATGATGACAGTCGTGCCCTCGGTCACACGGTCACTGATCATAGCTACGCTGTGTTTACAAACGAGAGAAAGGACTTGCTTGGTATTATAAAGCAAAAAAATGAAACATGGTTTTTAGTTTGCAAATCACTCCAAATGCACACAGTATCCAGCCTACTCAAGACATGCCTGACCACAAGCTATCCCATGAGCCTTCGCGAAGGAAGTAACTCGCACATGCGCAATGCGTAATTCGTCTGCGCTGCAAATCCGCTATTCCATAGGACACCATAATAGGTCCATAGAGCGACCCCTTGTGGCAATCCTACTCGTTGAGCCTGATTTCAATCAAAAACGAATTATCGATTCTTTCCAAGTCTAAAAATAACCTCTAACTTAAGAAATGAGCATGTTGAGACCAATGTCATTCCTATAAACGATCTAAATCGAAAGTAAATTTTAAGAGTTTCCGTGTACTAAGTTTCATAGACTTGCATTATAATTGATTATCTCTTTCAGTGTTCAAGTCGCTTACATTACGAACCATCCATGGAAGAAGGATATTTCACACGTGGGAACAAGTTGAGCGCCTTCTTGTGGAAAGAAAAGTAGACCTAAGTCCTATAGTTTCCCACAATTTTTCGATGTCTGAGTACGAAGAGGCTTACCGTGTGCTTTTTACGGGACAAGCTTGTAAAATCCTTTTAAATCCTCATAAATAATCACCTTTGAGCAACACGCTTTGACTCAGTGTATCTTTATGAATAGCTTCTGCAAACCCAACTTGCTCTCAAAAATTCCTTGCAGTTTACTAAATGTCCAATAACCAGTTAACCAATTAATGGGAAATCCTAGTTATAATAGTAATATTTCGAGCCCTGTATGCAACCACTAAAAGAAATATTGATGGAGCTAAAATCCTTTATCGAAGCTGAATAAATAAACAAAATAACAACAACTGTACTTAATTCAATGCAATACAACACTGGTCTTAAAACATAGGGCAAGCTATGTACAGATTTTCCGCAATTTATTTAGTAAAATTGCGTATTTCTCAGGCTGTTTATTATAGCTTAAGTGCCATACAACATAACCTTTGAAAGGGAACAACATGTCTTCATGAATCAAAAGAATCCAAAAGATTCAATCAAATTTTGACTCTTTCAAAATATTATAAACAAAAGTTGTGAACTTCCGATCAGTCACGCGGCGTGTTCGAACCCGCAGTCTCTTAACTGCCATTCTATTGCTTAAACGGACATTATGGGCGAGGAAAGTTACCTCCTGAGATGAACCTAGCGCGGATTCGAACCTATAACCCCACACCGCTGCAATCTAACTCTCTAACGTCGGAGCTCATTCACAGTCGATGAAAGACAATGTTTAAAGGCATTAACTCGCATAGTCGCCGGGCTTGATTTCAACTACTCTTTGGCAGACAACAGCGAAAATTGGCGAGTTGTAATCAAAATCATAAAAACACGACGCTTTGCAAGGTAGCTCTGATCAAAGCTAGGAACTTCAAAACTGCAATCATCCCATCCAGCAGGAATCCCAAGATCTCCGGCAGTAAAATCGATAATGTCCCAGCGTGTTTACATGCAACTGATCTCTCTCGCAACATCGCGCAGGCTCTACATTACTCCAAAAGTTACAAATTAATAGGATACCTTTCTGAGACTTCCTCCTCTTTCACCACGGGCCTGTCTCGATCGTGGCCTCTCTCTCCGCGAGACTGTTAATGCTACCGTGCTTCACTGCTACCACCAAATATGGCAGATTTTACTTTAAAAAACGTTCAACCGAAAGAAAATGCGTTGCGTCACGATGGTGCCCTCTAACAAGACAACAACTTCAGGACTTGAATCTCTCAGTGATCCACAGAAATGACGATCATTAACAAAATAACATTCGCTAATAACTACGAGGGCAGTTCGGGTCACCACATCCCCGATAGAAAGAAAAACATTAAAAGAGGCCAACGAATGTATTTAGTCTATGTCATCATACGTTAGATTTGACTTTCTGCAGATAATCCTCTGTTGGCATGAAACGCCGACCACGAGGGGGCGCCAGAGAACGGCCTTCGTTGATCGGAAGTACCTTCCCCGAACTTCACGTTTTTCTGAAACAGCAGATGAATTAACAAGTGGCATTCGTTTATTCGTTTTGACAACACATGCTTGTGATAACTTAGAGGGTGGAAACGTTTTGTTGACATGTCTGTTCTAACAAGGAAGTTGTTTGTTGCTAAATTTTATTGTTTTGCCGCCCCTCCCGCACACCTAGGCCTATGCGTGTGGAAGTGTGTTCATTTTTGGTGCGGTTGCACTAGTCAACATTTCTCGTCGAATGGGTCTCCAGACCACACTCCGGAATGACCTAGAAACACCCTTACTCTCGTGAAATATTGACATGGGCAAATACTAAAAGAAGACAACATCCACACACTCAGTTTGTATCATCCTGTGAAAACTTTGCATGGTTATGCACGTACATAAACGGCTAACGAATTAACAGAAATTCACCTTTTCATCTCAGAGAAAAGATAGAAGTGTAGTTAATTTCTTAACCAGGAGACAAAGAATGATTAAAGTGGCTTGTCAGTCCCCTTCAAGGCATGTTATTATCAGTGCCAAGTGGCTTTCAGCAATTTTTGTGCAAGAAATAAAACAGCCTTTATCACTTACAGAGTTTTTCAAAATCCCTCTTCCTTGTTCTGCATCTGGACAGTTGCTGCATTCCTTCGTGACCTTTGACCTTCCTTCTCCTTCAGCAGATTTTCTTTCCGTCTGGTACGGATCCGATGTAGATTTTCTACAACACTTGATTCAGAGACGCAAAATTACAATAATCGTCACCACTACGGTTGCAAAGAACAGGCGCATCATAGTACGCTTGATCATAGCCCTGGGCGTATTCTGTTTTTAACCGAATAGTACAAATACATAATTAAAAAATCACACCCGTATGTAAATAGTCACAAAAGAAGGAGCTTCCTTGAAATAGTCACCATCTCGTAGCTTTGGTTTCACAAACATCAAAATTTTGCTTCTATAACTCGCAAACTTGTCTTTTTGGTATATGATTCAATCGGAAAAGGCACCCTTTCGTTGAGAATTTAATCGACAAAAATACACTTTCGTAGCGAATCAGTCCGAGCTGCACATCCCTTATACACATTTTACAGGAGCTCTTCTCCCTTGTCACCAACACTCGGTTGAACGCCTCTCATTGAATCACAACATGCCGTTTTGTCATTGACCAAACAGAGTTTCACTGAAAATTGTGACGTAGTTTTTAGAAAGTTTATTCTTGTGTTTCGTGGTCCATTCACAAGTCTATTTGCTGCCATATTCATTAAATTGAATCATATATCTTTTGTTACCCGGCCTTTCTAAGTTATTGCGCAAATGTTCGACCGATTTTCCGGATCGCTACACAACACACAGATATTTTCTTACGCAGTGCTTACAGGCGTTGGGTCCCTGAACTTTTTATGCGGCTATTAAATCTCCCTCCATCCTAAAAACGTCAGCTTTTAGAACACATACATTTGTGAAATTGCACATAAACTTCATTCTCAATACGGCGCACGTGAAAACATTTCAAGTCTAGTCGCCATCTGTTGGCCACATCACGTGACCAAATGAATATAAGTCTGGAAAACTTTCTGCTCCCGACGGGGACTCCAACCTAGGACCTTCTGCTAACCGTGAAAACGCTGTAGCCACTGAAGCATGGAGACCACTGGGCAAACACTGAAATCCAATCAGACTACTGCATCTTACCCTTGATCTTCTCAGTGTATACAAATATGTCAATCAACGTGGCCAACAGATGTCGTGCTGACCAAGACTAAAAAATGTTTGCAACAGTTGTGAAATTGTTCTCGAATTACTCTTTAGTCAATTCAAAGGTGACCTGGC
>NMRA01000174.1:755796-768046 GCA_002633005.1 Phoronis australis | reverse complement strand
ACAAGGGGAAAATAGCCCAATGTTATCACTAATTCCAAAACTAAGGCACACAACTCCATCAAGAGGCACACTTACAACAAATGCATAGTTTTTGATGACGTCACACTCAACCACTTCTCCATAGGGTACACACAGCTCTCTCAGCTTGACGCTAGTCAGTTCTTGTGGCACATTGCCAACAAACAGTTTTGTGGTAACTACACTGTTACTTGACATGACTGGGGTTACTGAAACAGAGGACAGACAACCGTTAAATGGGGAGTCTTGAAACGCAACAGTGGGCACGGCAATAACAGATCGATTAACAAAGTTCAAAACTTAGCACAAAAGTGAAACAAAATTGCATCTTGTTACATAGCCTTGTATAAGCCCTATAGCCCTACATGAGAAAAACACAGATAGATGGCAATGTTGACATTGGTGGCTTTATCTTAGGGGTTTGTTTCACTAAAATGTCGTTACTTTACAGTTATTAATCAAGAGCTTAAATGAAAACTTATGCCAAATTAGACATAAACATACATACAACATACAAGTATAACTTGCTGTGGGAAATAAGGAAAAAAGGTCATGTGCGATTAAACACAGACCTTATAAATATTCAGTCCAATCAGAATCGGATCAAATGTGATTTATTATTACTAGTCAAATATAGATTTCAACATCATGATATATATATACATTAGGGAGGACAATCAAAAAGTAGGTCACGGTGCTCCATATCTGCCTCCGTGTAAAACCCACGTCGGTAAATTACCCGATTTCCGACTTCAAAGTTAACTATAAGACAATTTTGTGTTATAAATCGTTACCTTAGTCTTTATTTGTAAGTTTGTAATCTTTTTGTCTCAAATTATCGCTGGTAAATCATTTTTTGTAAGCTTTTTTTAGTGGACGATTTTCCGCCATGCGATCAACTTTCGAAAAAGTACCTCTTGTTCCTCCTATCCAAAAGAGCACTATACTCTCAAATACAAACATGAAATTTGGACAGGATGTAGTTTAGATGCGTGCGCATCTCCTCAAGTTGTTTTCTCGAAGTCAAGGCTAAGTTTTCATGGCGAGTTTTCGATCGTCCGGAAGGCCTAATTTTGGTCGGTCGGGAGATTGATGTTTTTCCACTTGCGCAATATGCCCCCCCCGATTTTTAGATGAGGAATTTATCACTCTTTTAATTGGTAATTACTTGATTTTCAGAAATTCTGTCAAACTGCTGCGCATTGGCACTTTTCAAACAGCAGTCGTTAGTTCACTAAGTCGCCGCATGTCAGCGCCACCAGCGGCTACGTTGAAGTTCAATGGCATTCGCAACTTCACCGTTCGAAATAAAGTTGTTACAAAGTTTTTGTTGCGCAAATGATGAAATCCTTCATGTTAAGAGTGATTTGTCTTCCCAAATGGTCTTTTGCTACTTTGTGATGTTTTTGACGATCTAATAGTACATGGGTGGCACCCAACACTGAAAAACGTGGGGGAGCTATAGCCTCCCCACTGTCGGGCAATGATGTGTTGCCCATGTAGAAGTATTCAGGGGCAGATCTAGGANTGAGATCCTCAGAAGAGTTCCTTCCTAAACTTTGAGCCCATGGCTAGTTCTCTAGTAGTGTATCGAGGTTGGGAAAACGGTAACGGTCTGATATAACATGCCCGAATCTTGAGAACCAGTTTTCTCCACTGAATAACGGGCATCAAACTGGTTCTCAAAACACCGGCACGTTATATCAGACTATTGCCAGGAAAACTTTACCTCCACTTCAATGCTAAGTCTCCTGAGAAATAGAGATCATTTTTTCTTCCAATTGAACTAGAATACAAAATGTTGGAATAACGACTAGTTACTGTTGTACACTACACCCATCCATCCCTTCATGCTACAGCAATACTTCAGCTACATAACGCAACAGTGATGAATAAATGGTAATCTATATCATCTTACTTCTCATCAACATTAGACTCAGAAAATTTCAGCTAATCGTTAGCTTGGTTTGCAATATACCCATCTGTAAAACGTTTGGGGTAAGTTTCCCTTATTCGTAGCAAGAAAGTCAACCATTGAAAAACAGAGAAATGATATTTTTCAAAATTATGTTTGAAACTGAAACAAGAGAATTACCATAAGACATCCGAGAGTGAGACACGGTAACGAAACATGCTAGCTATGGGGAAAATTTTCCAGATTGGGACCGTGAAAAATTTATTATTTTGCTCAAAGTCAGAGCTTGTCCCAAACTCTAAGAGCTTGTCCCAAACTCTAGAAATAGACAACACTGGCCGTCTCAAATTCAAGAATCACCGGAGACGCCAAAATTACTCTGTAGACTGAAAACAAATTGTCCGAAATTTGAGAAACACGGTGAACGCCAAATGTCCCAATTTTCATAATCACGAAAATTTAATTTTTGTGGTTGTTTCCTTGTACCAAATTCTAGAGACCTACCCATATTGGAGAATTTTTACAGTATAAGCATTAAGATTTGACCGAAACTGGGCATACTGAAGGATTTCTACGAGAAACGTCTTGGGAAATACTGGCAGTTTTACAAAAATATGCAGTCATCATCGTTCAAAGCAAGCTATGCGAATAGAATTCCTCGCCATTACGTGTAACACTACCAAGACCTAGCTTTCCAAAATGCAATGATGCACTGACCCTGAAGGGCAGTCTTTTGACCAATGTCCACGTCCACCACACTTGAAGCATTCATCTTTACTTCCCATGCCTGGCTTTTGTCTAACGGAGCTCTTGGACAACTGTAAAGGAAAACATAAAATACTCCAGGAATAAGCCAAAATGTCTCAAGCAACTGCCATCTTGCAACTGAAATTCAATAAGCTATCGACTGTGTTAATTTCACAATAACTCAGTAACCCCATATACATCTGAAATAAAATCTAAACCAAACAGCCATCACCCCATTCTACCTAAAAGTGCAGCTTTGAAAGGAGCCATTTCACAGGATTCCATGTATACTGTCTAGGGGCAGTGTACACGTTGGGTCGATTTTCAACAAAACATCACTCCACAGGGATATACTTAACCATTCGCCCAGTCGTCAATGCGACTATAACGGTGCTGGGCAAGTAGAAGACCACTGACCTGGAGCGAATTTTCAGAGCACATCTGCACTTTATTTTTCCTCAGACTTTTGTAGTTGAGTCCAAATGAATAAATTTTCTCTTCCATTTGGTGTTATTATCCTGAATTTAAGGTTAATTTTGGTCCGCGTCTCGGTGCTCCAGTAGTAAGAAGCAGTGTTCTCGAACCGAGCCAGTGGGTGCTAAACTTGATGTGATTCATTTAACCCTTATCCTGCTAAGCCTCTATTCAGACACCTTTCCCTGTGCACTGAGCTAAGTAGGTCACCACTGCTGTGCGCACTGGGCTGTTATGAAGGTCACTCAGATTAATGACCTAACATTTTTAGATTGGAAATTTGAAGGGGTAATANCAGAGCACATCTGCACTTTATTTTTCCTCAGACTTTTGTAGTTGAGTCCAAATGAATAAATTTTCTCTTCCATTTGGTGTTATTATCCTGAATTTAAGGTTAATTTTGGTCCGCGTCTCGGTGCTCCAGTAGTAAGAAGCAGTGTTCTCGAACCGAGCCAGTGGGTGCTAAACTTGATGTGATTCATTTAAAAGAAAGGTGACAGTGAGTGCAAGACGTGTTTGCAAAAACAATACGGAGGGCTTACTGGTGAACGGAGTTGGAACCTAAATATCAGCGATGCTTTTATTTTGTGCAGAATTTGAATGGGCATCCGATTTCGAAACTTCGCAGGCCATCTTAAAGCGAGAGATTTAGTTGCCGACACGAAAATTGAATCGGTGCTCTCTAACTGACATGTGTATTCGAGTAGCTAAGTGTGGAACTTGAAATGGGAGAAAATACACGTTGGAAAAATACCTGCGACTTTCCTAGGACTGAACTGTCATGTGATTATCAGTGAAGTCGTCAAAGATAGACAACTCTTAAATGTAACAAGCTTCCCCCTATTGTTTGCAGTCCAAATTTTGGAACTCCGGCGATTGAAAAAGACCGTTGAAAAAAAATTCGCGACACGTTGCCCTAGCCAAATGACATACTGAGGTGCGGGAACAATTCAGTGTAAATTTCACAACAAAAAATCCTGTAATTTGTTGTTCACGGATTCAGTGATTAGTTTTGCATTAGCTAGATAAAGATCATCAAGCTGGAGAAACATCAAAACAGGAGAATATCGGGTCAGGAGAAAATCGGGCCCGGAGAAAATCGGGCCCAGGGAACATTGTAAAGCACCGGGGATCAAAGTTCCCCATCAAAATCCCGGCGTTTCAGAGCCAAGCCGGTACCCTTTTATTTAGAACTGTCCCCATTCTCTTTTGATATGCGGCTTTGGAGTGAGTGCATGCGTAAGTTCCCATATTTCAATCCCTGGAGTACACATTACATTGCCAGCAACATGTGAATGACATATCACTCATAAATTTGCACGTGGTCATCCCCAGAAACAAGGGCTCGACAATTTCTTCACGACTCTAAAACATCCCACAGAAAGACAAGTCATAGCCATCGTTTGGTATTGGTAAGGTCGTCATTTTCATGTTTGTTGTCTTTTTCAATAAAAAAATTAGACGCTCGTTGAAATGGGCAGTATCTTGACGGCATTTCCAAGTCACGACCGTCTGCCGAACAACAGTCCCGCAGTGCAATACTGTCAGGGATACCATACATGAAAAATGAATACGTTTTTCCACTACAAAGTTTGGTAAGGTGATCATTTAAGAATTAGTAGAAACATCGCTGTTTTGTAACATTTTATCACAGGTTTAATACTTAGTTCACCGCGAGTGCAACAATCATACGCCGGCGATCACAGATCTACGCAGCTGTTAAATTTGTTGCATTCCTCCAAGGGTGTTTTACTTCAACTTGTTAACACAAATGTTTTTATCGTGGTACCAAATTTGGTGACGTTTTCCACTGGTGACGTGTCAAGAGTATAAAAGGCACACTGAAACATATGCAGCTTGTACTGTACCATATTAAATCCAGAATTTTGGACATGGTTGTTTTTGCCGTCTTTCTGGAGGTTCTTGAATTTGGGATGGCCAGTTTGTCCGTTGTGACGGACGCAAAACAGGCTCCGCTGCCGAGCTGGGTTTTGAGGCCTAGGTATATCCCTGCAGTCTGTATTTTTCAAAAGTATACTTTCCCCCATAAAACAAACAATAAACATGACTTACCTCTGCCCTTAATGTACGGTCACCAACTGACATACCCTGCAGACCAGCCAGAGCACCCCTAGCATCATCTTCTTTTGCAAAATGCTGAAATACCAACAAGACACTAAAAACTTCTAGCTATACATCATACAGCACAGTATTATGCATACTTGTATAAGCAGCAACTGACAACTAACTAGTAGAGGAATAGAAAATTAGAAATTGATGACAGGGTTTAGAGTGTGAAATCAAGCACAGCAGGCCATCATCCAGCGAGCAGGCGACCACTGTATCCAATTGGACACACTGGCTGAAACTTAGACACTTTATTTAAGACATGCTCATCAGCATTTGGACAATGTGTGAACGCCTAAGAAAAGCAAGTAAGCATTGTGGTGTCCTTTTTAACTTCCTAGTTCCTAACAGCTTCTCTGGGAGCTCAGGGCCTCTTCAGAATAAAACACTAGTTAGGATATGCTTAAGGTATAATAGACTTTATTGCAGACCAAAGTCTTCAAAGTAACCAACTACACCAATTTGACTTGGGGTCATTAAAACCCATTTTAGGCACCCCATTTTTGAAATCCTAGATGTAACCCTGGAGCACAGAATCTTTCAACTAGAAGTGGATTCAACTGCCAATGCCAACTGAACAGATTAAGTGACAAAACAGAATATGGACGTGGTTTTTAAGACATAGAGCATTTATTCAACCCATGGGCATTTCATCGGGTGGGCTTATCTGCGGAAAATCCTGGTACCAAATTTATATTTTTCTAATGGTCATGGAAGACTCATTATGCAGTAAACGTCAGATTCTCCACAAATGGAAATCTAGTCAGCTACTGGGAAAGGTGCCTGTGCCTTCTGAGATGGTATTTTTTCCAAACAAGGGGAAAATAGCCCAATGTTATCACTAATTCCAAAACTAAGGCACACAACTCCATCAAGAGGCACACTTACAACAAATGNGAAAATATCTTCTGAAAATGAACAAAAAAGTGCATTAGTAAAATCAACAAGTTTTTAAGTGGTCTCAAAAAAACAGTCGGTAAATGCATTAATTTTAGTCTCAGTTCTTCCACGCGTGTTTCTCCCGAGAGGTTAGTACCTAACGTGCAGACGAGCGTTCGAAATTGGAACGCTAAGTCCCGCGTGGCAGCGCTGCACGCGAAACAAGATGGCGGACGACCTTTGGAGACTGACGACGAGAGGTAATCGGACTATACATATATATTTGCAACAAACAAAGTGGATATAG
Organism: Phoronis australis; assembly: GCA_002633005.1. Lineage (NCBI taxonomy): Eukaryota > Metazoa > Phoronida > Phoronidae > Phoronis > Phoronis australis. The sequence continues at coordinate 761,579 of NMRA01000174.1, read as the reverse complement.
TGGGATAAGTGGGTCCCTGATTTCAAAATCATCCAAGAACCAGTTACTTAACCACTGAACAACAGGTGTTTTCTTGCAACCGACAACATTGTAACAGACTAGTGTTTTTGAGGGATAGGGTTCAATGTAACCGTTCCATAAGTGAAGATTTTTCGCCGTCAAACTCTGGACGAGAAACCAAAACTCGAAAGAGACGTTGAAGCGACTGTGTCGCCGACCGTCATTAGCAGCCATCGTCTCGACCAATCTGTTACCAGCTCAGCTACTTCATTACATATTTCACTTAAATCTTAACCTTGTGTTATTTGAAACAGCTGTATATTTTTCTAGGATATTCAAAGTTTGATCACAAAACAAAGAGCTGATAAAAATGCCGGGAGACTTACCACGAGATAGACCAAAATGGACGCCACAACTCGGATAAAGCCGTAATAGTTCGTAAATTTCCGACAACACTTCGGTTACTTCCGTCGCATAAAATTTGTGGCAAAGATAACTATAAAATCTTTGTTTGTGGCTACGCCAAAGATTTTATAGTTACCTAGGGATATATGGTGTCTTCAGTTGACCAAGCAACTTGTACGCAGATACCCGAGAGTTAGATCTTAGCCTTGTTCGTACTTTCAAAGCCTGCAGCACACAGTCTGCTGCGCCCAACGGTCTCTCGTGGTACTAGTCTTTTTTAAATAGATCTTAGTGCAATCACTATACGCAACGAAGCCCTGCTTATATATCTGTTCGGCTCATCAATGAGTTCAAAATAGCTACTTAATTGATTGTTAACAGTAAATCGTTTGAATACCATAAGCCACAACTAACTCAGTCTGAGGCCATAACACCGTCACGGTGACGATTTAGTAACCCCGCCGAAGAGCGGAAAGCCGTGATTACAAAACTTCCAACTCAGTGGTTTGAACTTGTCATTACTGAGGTGGAAAGTGATTTCCGAGTTTGCACAAAACTGGCCTCACAGAGCAAAATGACAAGCCCACTGAGTTTGGTAGGTTCAAATGAGCCTAGGCTGAGCAATACTGTCAGATCGGCAGTATCAAAAGCCCGTACCGGCCATGCAAGGAACATACTATACCTTAGGAGGTCCAAATCGGATTTTTTGCAGAACAAAGAAACAGAAATTAACAATGGAATACAATAGAGAAACAAACAAACAAGAACACATTCACTCTGGCATGCATTACTGGCTCTACTTGAATTTACACTGAATGTATGGTTTCAAAAAATCCCCATCTTAAGTCCGTCAGGGGCCGCTTTTCTTGATTTCATATCCGATTGCATGTCTTTACAGTGTCCCGGGTATAATTGGGTGAAATATCCGCAGAATAGATGAAGACTTGGAACAAGACTATATCAAGTATTGTGTACTAAAGTTAATATGTGATTAATTTCATAACAATGTCGGGAAGTCGGTTTACAGCAGTTTTAAATCACTCATTGAATAAATACATATTAACAATTAATGGAAATAGAGCTTAGTAAAACTCAAACCTGTCATTTCAGCGTGTTTCGTTGGCTAATGACTGTATGGCTTACCTTATCGACTGGTATAAAAGCTTTCAGTAAAACTAATCAACGTGACGTGTTCGGCAAGCTTATCCACAAACAAAATCAGTCTCACGGTAAACAATATTTTTAGCACACTTCGTCTTGTTCCCTGTGCGCGCAGCATGCTTGTTGTTTTGTAAATATCAGGTGAGAGCGGGCAACAAAAGCAATACCAACTGCTTGTTTAAGTTTTCGGTAATTGTATTACATTTCTGCTAGTCTCGGCTTCCCTTACTCGTAAAATTTACCCAGCCGAACTTTCCACGTAACTGTCACTGATTTGTTATCAGTTAGCCTACGATAACCGGTTTTGAGCAAGTGTCATACGAAATCCAAAATGTAGACAAAAAGTGTACCACCAAACAAACTTTTATTAAAAAATGTTGATTTGTCATGATCTAGTATGCAACTGCATTTTTTCTCAAGTTGTTCAAAGTTCTTTTGTGTGTATCCACCTGAGTGGCATTTTCACAACACATGTTACTATTTGTCATTCATTTATTTATGATAGCGACATAAATACATCAGTAAACAATACATTGCCAGTGGATTTGAAGGACTGCATCTCAAGCCTCTTGTTGGGCATACAATTCACCAGGCATCAATTATTAAATTCGCGATTACACACAGTATAATCTCCGCTGGAAACAATGACTTTATTAAAAACTTCGCCAAAACTTCTGCGCGGAGGAATTAAATCCGTGAATCTCTAAATGCTACATTCATTACAATCTTTTTACAAAAGTCTCAAAAGCTTTCAATCTCGATTAAAAGTGGTTCGCTGTTGGTAGAACAAATTTTGGAGGAGCCTCAAGTTATGTCTAGGACACGTCCATTTGGCAATTCTTGCCGGTTAGTCTCCCACTTTAGTCTGGTGAACATCTAGTTCGTCAGTGGTAACCGCTTTGGTGCATGTTCCTAACGTCGACCTGGGCCCGTTCCATAGTGAGCGAAACTTAAGATTGTGACCGTCTACGTGCTTTGCTTGTAATGCATGGCGATATCTCACAAATACTTGCGTTATTTCGCGTCTCGTGCTTTAAACCTGCTTTTCGACTCGCAACCCTGGACCTTAATGTGCTGGCAATCATTTTTGAAATTTTTTATTCTACTTTTGTGCGAAGTTCCAAGATAAGGGTATGGTGATTATTCTGTGATGGAGTACATTATAGTGTACATCTATGACTGTATAATTCTACTTTCAACTTAATGACCCCAGCATTAAAGAGGCATGGAACGCAAAAGATCGTTAAAAATATCTTTTAAACAATTCCTGACGAAAGTACCATCTCGCAACAACTACTACAAAGTTATTCAATTTCCTCTCTGAGGGAATTTTTAGAAAAAAAATCGTGAAATTCACGATTTTTGAAATACGCACTAAGGAAAAAGTCTGTGCTCACAACGGAGTTTCAACTCTCCCTCCAACTTAAATAAATTCGCGCATGATACGCTTACAGTCATTCCAAAAACAGCTGACTGACAAAATGGCGACAGAATATCATGCGTGATTGCACTCCGAATCTGAACTCGACAGTACAGTATGAGGCAAGAGGCAAACCAGTGAAGCAACCAAATTTTCAAAAATAATTCCAAGTGCATTTTAGAATATATTTGACTACTACGATACCTCTATAACCAATTTTAAACAGTTAGAGCTTACTCTTAATCGGACTCTGGCTGCTGCTTGAATCCCCATTGTTTCGTTTACGTTGAAGGGCAAATGTCAAGTTTTCCATATAAGGGAAATGCGATGTGTCTAAGTCTTACTAAATAAGGAGACGTGGTTTGCCTTGTGGGAAAAAATCGATGAAGTGACGAACACGTGGCAGGTCGTTTTTTTGAAATTTTAAACTAAAGTAAAAATGCTTTGATATCAATTGATATTGAAATTCTTCACCTGGTGAGCCGGCAGAGAACAACTTTGAATAAAGTGTTCCAAACATCTTAGGCTATAAGTTCGAATTTAAATTGGAAATCTTGGCCTTTACTCGAAATTTCGAGACTTAACTCGAGTATGCAGTGGTCAGTCAGTGCACTGAGAATCCTAAGTGCCGGAAGGGAATGTGTCTAAATGGTCGACGTCGCTTATCGCTGATTGGCCAAAGAAATCTCAACTTGTGGCAGACGACGAAGTACGGAGGTGAGACAACGAATTCTCAAAGTAATTTACAGATGGTGCATAATTTACAAAACACACATTTTCAGAGTAATAAAAACATATATTTTGCACACAACAGAGGATTCAAGTATTTTTTATAGGTTTAAGTATACTTGAGCACACAAAGTAAGACACTAATATTGAGTTTGTACTTAAGTAAAACAAAATGTCATCAGTAATTTTCAGATTGCTTTCGAGTACAAGGGTCAAGGGCCCTAGCCTGTCCAATGTCTTTGATCAAACATAGATATGATGGTTGTTGTCATGGTACACATCTTGCTCTACCGTCCACGGATCTATCGTCGCTTTACTAAAAAGACAAAAAAAATTGTTGCTGGAATTTTTGCTCCACAATGATCAGAGTACTACAGGGTCAATAAATCATAAAATTATATCAAGACCAGGCACTTCCAAGCTATAACGCCGACAGGAGTTTATTTACTACAGGTGGACAAACATTCGAATCACTTCCTGTCGATTTTCTTAGCATACGACTTGGAAATATGGAAATATTTGTTTTGCATGTACATTACAAAATACCTGCGTTTATACTGGACCGAAGTCTCAATCAGATTGTTTCTAGCCGGGAACATTTCACCCCTGTCGCCTAAAACTTAGAAGTCTCTATCATTCATAGGTTCGCTTCGAGCGTCACGAACTGGATTGTAATCGACATTTTAACTGCTTTCGCACAGCCTGCATGCAACTATTTCCACTAAATAAATGTTTGCGAACACTCAGGAGCAACCAGCTGTCTAGAGGCACTGGTGAATAATAGGACCAACCTGTGAGTCCAGTATTCATGTCACGTAAATTTAATACATAACTTTCGAAATGTCATGCAAGCTAAGACCAAAAATAGAATAGGTTCCAGTGGCGGATTTAGGGGGGCCGAGGGGGCCATGGGCCCCCTAAAATTCTACCAGGTACCATTTGGCAGTTCGAATGCAAATTGCTGACTAGCACATACGCGCAACCTGGGGGGCTCGGGGGTTTTTAAAACAATGCAAAGGCCCTGAACAAACCCCGTTTACCGTTTTTTTTTAGTCAAAAGGTCCGCAAACCCAAAAATTTGAGACTCCTGCATCCCTACATTTTATGCTGGGCGCGCGCATCTGCCGAAATTCTGGTTATTCCTGGCCCTGCCTCACACCCAACTCAAAATCCTGGATCCGCCCCTGGGTTCTGGTTTGTGCATGACATGAATACTGTTTTACTCAGATTATCCAGCGTTCACTGGTAACTCTAAATAGTTGTTTGGTGTTTTACTGTGCCAAACAACATTAATTTCGCAAAAATGCTATATTCAAACTGGAATAAATAATGTTAGCGGTGGTGAACCTTTCCCCCATGCGATGCATGAACTCTCTTCGGTCCTTGGTTTTATCACGTGAAATTAGGACGGTACCGCTGACTCGCGGTATTAAAAAAACAAGGGGTTCCACTCCAAATCATGAACCGATATGATTTTAAACTTGCCGCTGCATGCGGTTTTAAAGTGACATTATAGGAGAGAAAAGGATGTTCTGAGACTATCCCCAACTGAACGCAGTATGCTCGTGAACGCAGTTCAACGCACATGTTGTTGACAATTATGAGAATTGACCAATTTGTAATAAAATAGAAAGGGCATGTATTTTCGTGTTTTTTCAAGAGTTTCACTCATCGAGCAATAATAACAAAAAATGCGCTTTTGTTCGTAAAAACCGATAACGCTCTTTTAATGGTCATGAGCATGGCTGATTTTATCACTCAGTTCAAGTGACAATAATGCAATAGTTGGTGAGAATATGTACCCGTTTGTATGAAAATTGTGATCAGAATAACCAAGATTGTAACTGGGCAGGTAGTCACTTGGGCGTCGAACACTTAGGTGATCATGTCTGGCTATCCTTGTTGTTTCCCTATGTGCGTCTGCCCGCCGTCCCTCGTTATTCGCACTCTTCCAGAGACAGTACCAAGTTATTAAGGCACTCAGAACTACAAGTATAGTTCCACCAACTATGGTACAGACGCTCATGAGAAGAATATTTGACGGAGTATGCAGGGGGTCTGAAATAAA
>NMRA01000174.1:680154-755645 GCA_002633005.1 Phoronis australis | reverse complement strand
CCTCCACCCACTCATGAAGTTGAAGGACGAACTAGTTTGCGAGAACAAGCCACTTTAGAATTAAGGCAACTGGATGTATTTATGAAATATCATTTATTTCTTATTTCGTTCAAGTTTCAACCAGTAGAGAAAACAGCCTTAGAGGCTGGTTCAAAAATCCTTAATTTGTACAGTCACAAATTGCCTCGATAGCGGGATGTATGGCTGAGCCCACTATAGTGTGCTTACCGGGTGAACCAGTTAAAAATCAAATAGTCCTAGCAAAGCCTTAGTGAAATAAGAAAAACGCGAGTTCAATCATGCAAATGTAATCCTTTTCGTGCCATGTTGCGTCACAGCGAGACCCCAGCACAAGCCAGGCGTGCGTTCAGCAGACGCTAGGACCTAGCTAAAACCTACTCAAAGTCACGTGCTCTCATTTAAAATGCACGGCAATATCTCACGTAATCTCGCGAAGTCTTGCTTTTTAGCGAGGTCCTAGCGTTACTGAACAGGAGGCTGATGCCCTAGCCGGTTGACAGGCGGAAGCGGCGAAATCAATCAAGTGCAGCCAATGTCATGCGTAAGAAAGACACTCACCTGTGCAAACTGGTTCGGGTTTGTCCCATTGGCCAGTGGCTTGACATGTGACGTAGTCGTAGCTGCTTAATATAACGTAATTAGCTGTTTTGCACTTGAACCCAACTACCGTTCCCACGTCTGAATTACTTGTATTCGCAAACGCTTGGTATGGATCGGTGGGGTCAATTGTCGTTCGTTTACTCAAACACTGGGCTGAAATGCACGTCAAACATGCGAATAAACTGTGGTCTACGTAATATTTTAAGAGCCGCAGTCCTAGTCTTTTCTGTAAAATCAGTCGAATTTGGTGTTGTGAATTAAGTAACACAAATCATTTCACCTTCAAACCTCTGTGTGCTTATTTTTTCTAGCATTCATGTCATATTCTGTGGAGCCGAGTTACAAAGAATGATTTAACTTACTTGTCATTTTTTCTGTTGTCCTTTCCTACTTTTACAAACACAGTATCCACACTACGTTCTCACTCGTCCTCTTGTAAGGGGCTGTGCTGAGTAGTTATAAAGCGCGTCCTGGGCTACTATTGGCTCGCGTAACTACCCTTTGAATAGCCAATGACGAGTGGTGTTGCATTTTCATCACGTTTTGCGAAGTGGACCTTTTGTAGTGAGGACAATAGAACTTGAGAACAATCATTGTTAATAACAACTCTCGACTTTGTCTATTGATGTGCTATTTGTCGATTTGTCAATTTCGATAAAATTTACAGAAAATTATTTATTGATGGGCTTGTTCACAAGCTGGTCGTAGTAAAAATGCTCTAGGAGAAATTGAAAATTCATTAACAAATAGAATGAGATATATTTGCAGTGAAAAAATTGGTAAGAAAGAATAAGAAACGTGATAAGTTGAAAACACTGTGAAACTGCAGACTAATGTCTAACAAAAACACATTGGCAACCTGGAATATATTTGAATGTACTATAGTATATAATTATATGATATATTATATTAGTTCAAATTATATTTATATTGAAGCAACAGGTTTGTAAATCAATCTGAAACATAAACGAAAAATATTTAGATAACCCATTTTTCGTCACATATTATTTGCACAAAGGCTATGTGTTGCCGTATTGCGTTGACACATGTTTAGCAGGCTATGACATGTTATAGAAATATCCTTCGACTTATTATAAACCGACGTTTGTTACAAGTTGAGGTAAAACTAAACATCGTATCTGACACCATTGTCTAATCTTAGTGCATAACAAAATTATCCCTCCAGGGCCGTTACCGGGTACAAATTGATCCCTTGGTAAGGAGCAGAAAACAGCGGCAGACTCAATTATCTGTATATTCACAATTGGAGATTATGCAATGGAGAAATGACGTGACATTTCCATAAGCATGTGATAGGTATGGGAAGACGCTGGTCTACTACCGAACTTAGACATTCTATTTTAGAGTTTTTGATTACCGATTTTTTCAAGCCTGTTGTGTGTATTCATCAATGCATTGGCTTTCATTTGAAAACAAATATCTCGTAGCTGTGTTGACGGCCGCTAACTTTAATGTCTTCTGCGAAAATGAACTTTGATTTAGATCACTCATCTTGATAGTGTTTTCAATTTGATCCTTAGGTAAGACGGAAGTGGTTTCTGGTTTAAGGAAGGACTGACAGCTCCTCCTCTCTCAAAACGTCAGTCGGCGGTTTAATATGCTATTATTTTACAAATTTGGTTGATCGTGTCATATACGACAGATCTCGGCGTCAATCAAGTTCGTGAACTCATTCTACTAGCGCCGTGCCTTCCAACTTGGGGAATGACTGTTTGATAATTTAGTCGAAATTGTTTCTTCTGGTCAGTGTTTAGTACCTTGCCTGGTTCGCCACGTGGAAAGAACTCACGTGTAGCTTGAAACTGCTGAATCACGGAAAATCGAATATGTTACACACCATAATTCTAAAATCATTGTTTTATTACATTTTGTTGTCTAAAAATGTGGCTTTTATAAGAAATTTATGCAAACATTTTACAAAAGCTGAAGAAACGCGAAGATAAAACTGTTTCCAAAGAAACTTGAAATGTTTGGGTTGTTGTCATTACTGCTGTAATTTGTGAACTTTGTACACATGTATATACGTTTCGGGGGCCATTTAACTTGGAATAAATCATGTCTTCCAATATTTAATTAATCAATTTTGAAACTTGTTTTCAGTGACTAGATTAGATCATTTCATTATTCAGTAAATAAACAATTCAACGAAACTTAGCATAAAACATACGTCATGACAAAGTTCAATGAATCTATCCCTACCTCCGCCAAGGTTAGCGCTTTCTAGGTAGACCTATAACTGCTCTCTGATGTTTATTTTCATTGAATATAGTCTTTTTCAAGGTATTTGTTTTCATTTGATACCTCATCCAGGGTTATCGTCACTTACGTATACGGAATTTGAAATTTCAGGAGGATTTCAACAGACACATCACTCCCAAAAATCAACTGTTGACAGATTTCTTTATGTGGTTTGCGTGAAGTTTTTGAAAATGAGACATCAAGTAACCGTAAAACCATCGTTTTTACATTTGTTAACCGTTTTTGTACTACTTATAAGACGCAAAGACATGTTTCACGTAACGTCTCTTGTCAGTGGCTACAAGCAAAAAGAGTTAATTGTTACACCCACGTGACCAACATAACCAATTGTAGCGCCCCATGTACTTTGTGATGGAACGCTGTATATATTTCGTAAATCTTGAAACAGTGGTCATAATCCACCAACCTCTTGTGAAGAAAGTGTCGAAGTTTTAGAGAAAGAAATCTATATGACAAAGATGAGAGACTTCACAGGTAAGTTATCTTAAAACTGCATCAAACACTTGTTTTCTATAACAAGTTTTGATTTAAGCCACTTACCGTTGTTCATGTCTTGTACAAAGTTACTTAGTACTAAGTGTGATCTCTAGGTTCGGCAAGAACTGACAATTCGTTATTTCTTCAGAACAACTTTAAAGTCACTCTGTGACCTGAAATTTTATGAGCTTGGTCTGAGAAGATAACGAAGCGCAGCCTAAAACCCATTCAAGTATGCAAGAAAGCCTCTAAAATTCGATTTTCGATTTTTAACAATCTGCCATCAATTTGGCCACATGATGAAGTCTTTTAGTGAAATTTGGTTAAATGGAAAGTGCATTTATAACAAAAGCAACGGTATTCATGTTTGACATAAATTTTAAAGATGAAATCTCAAAAACGCTGTTACAGTTTTCATTATGTATGCAGAGGCGTATACTAACGTAGCTAGATTTGACTTCAATCGATGCCGTGTTTTTCAGTGCCATGTGTCAGTAAACGGCAAGTGGTTGACTTGACGGATCCCTATCAGGCTTTGCCCAATACAACCAAAAGAGCCGCAGGGACGGTAGTTGGATTCAAGTGTAAAACGGATAATTACGTAATATCCAGTAGTTACAGCTACGTCACGTGCAAGCCCAATGGCGAGTGGGACAAACCAGATCCAGTTTGCTCAGGTAAGTTTTAGGCGTACGGGTTCGTCAGCACAGGGGTTCTGGGTCGACAGTGGACGAAAGCACGTGAGAAAGTACCCACCTTTTCGTAAACAAGTAATTTCCTGTGGAGCAACAGCCCAGAAGTATTGCTACCTAAACAATGCGGCTCCAGAGTGAGTGGTAAACTAGGACTGAGACAATAATCATCACATTGTTGCGTGAAATTATCTGACCAAATTATTTGTCCTCTGGCTGCAGTTCATTGTGTGGTTCTTTTACACGCAAGGAGATGAAATTATTAGTTCCCACACTTTTAGTGGCTCAAGTCTGCAGTCTTCCCAGGGCCCGCTCAGAAAGTTTCTCGGTAACGGTACAACCTAAAACTGCTGGCAATTTTGAATGATACTGAACTTGCTTCACGTATAATATAGACCTATACTATCCTCAGGAAAAGAATTTAATAAAAAGCAGCTACACTGCGTGTTGTAAAATGCGAAATGATCCCAGCTTAGTCGGTGATACCTATCGATTGTTAAAAACGAATGGATAACCGCGAAACGTTTCTGTTGCTGAGCAGTTCTTGCAATTCAATTCCAAATTCTCCAAAACTCTTCATGAATTATAATCAGTGGTTTATGACAATAATCATGAAGAAGTCCGAGACTCGGCGAAAATCTGACGCGCGGGGAGGTATTCCGTTTTAACTGAATTTCTCCCCGCGAACTTGAAAGTTCACGACAACTGTCGATAAATTAAGATTGCAGGCTTTTTCAAAAAGAATCTGCTTACAAAACACTGCATTTCTGCGAAAGTGTGACTGAAAACCTGCAGTCTCATTGGTTGAAATCTGCTGTCATGGTATGTTAGGTATAAAATGTCTCAGCTTTCAATTTAAAACCACACGGAAAACTGAGACTAGGAGAGATTATCAATCGCCGTTTCCTTATTTCAGAACCTACGATGTCCTCGTCAACTCTCATTCTCGTCTTGGTGTGTAGCATACTCGGCGCGATTTTACTGTTAATTACTACCACCATGGCGGTGTGGTACTTTTGCTTCAGACCAGATGACATAAAACGGGGTTGGTGGTGTCCTCGACTACTCAAGGTTATAACCGATTATTACCACCTTGGTGAGAACAACCATTCGTACAGAACAGGCGACGATCCCCGAAAAAGGGGCATGTACGAAATTGATGATGATCATCACGAAGAAGACCTTCAAAATCACAGGTAACCATTTGTTCATCAAGCGTTGTTTACGTGGAAAGTAAACAACTGTGACTTTGGTGGCAGAATTCAAATTTATACTTGCTACAATTGCGCTATGTATTTCATTATGACGGGAGCAAAATTCATAATAGACGCCGGACAACCCGGCTCTTTCCTATGCTTGTCCCAATTCTTGTAATAAAAAGCAGGCTCTATTTCGAAATTGCGTTTCATTTTTTTGTTTTCTGTTAACCAGTCTCCACGTATTTTTTTGTTTGAATCATCAATATTTTTTATTCCTAGGCCGACAATGAGCGCATGATTTATCAACATGATTTGAACCTGGCCTGCAAAATGTCGTCATCATTTCTGCGCTATGTTATTTGCTATAAATGTACCTTTGCCTTTTTCCTAAAACTTAACAGACGTGGTCACATGACCCAGTCGAGGACATCTTGGCAAAAAATTCATAATTTTACTGACAGTTAAAATTTACAGCTTTTAAGATATTTGAGTAATATAGAGTTGTCGAAAGGGACCTATTAATCTTTGCATTTATTCAAGCAATCGTTTTTATGGGACACTTCTAACTTGTATATACAGTAACAAAATAAACGAGAAAGAAAAAATACCAAACTACCCATGGACTAAATGAATAGCGTGTATTTATTTCCAGACCTTTTCCACCAAAGTACAGCAGCAAAATGTTCCTTCCAGCGCCAGATTCGCTGCCTCGTTGTGTGAACAGTGATGACGGAGAACCAACGTCACCTGATCCTTTCGTACAGAATGATGTGTACAATATCGGGTAAATAATTTCCGTCAGAAAGTAACCACCCTGCACTGGATTGCGCGTCATCTGAAATTTCCGAACTTTCAAAAGGTGGAAGTACCTTAACCTGTCAATAGTCAACAACATTTCAAGACTACACAAAAGCCAGTATAGCACTTTTTGTCATTTGTTTCCTGATTTAATCAAAGGGCTCGAATTTACTACTTTCACCAATCGACGGGTCAACTAAGCATTATCACATTTCAGGAAATTGTTTTTTTTTCGTTTATATACGAAAACGCAAATTCAAAAATGAAAACTAACTTAGTCATTGGTGAAATGTTGAAAAAGATATGCAGCGAAATATAATTGCAATGGCGTAATTTTACTTTGACGGACTCAAATTTATTATTTATATACAGATATAGATATACATGTAGATATAGATATAGATAAAGATATAGATAGGTAGGTAGGTAGGTAGGTAGGTAGGTAGGTAGGTAGGTAGGTAGGTAGGTAGGTAGGTAGGTAGATAGATAGATAGGTGTTGTCAGTATAAATACAGTAACAAAGGTGCAAGAAAAAAATCCTTGGCTAGCTAGCCATGGACTAACCGTATAGGCGTATATCTATTTCCAGAACTTTTCCACCAAAGTACAGCAGCAAGACATTTTATCTACCGCCAGGTTCGCTGCCCCGTTATGCCAGTACTGATGAAAAAGAACCCGCTGTGCCATCGGAAGATGCCGTCATCGATGAATACGATATCAGGTAAATGAATAGGGTTAAAAAACTGCTATTTTGGGCTGGTTTGACGAAAATTTAAAATTCTTTAACTTGGAAGCTCCAAACAGTAAAAGTATTTTGGAGCTTTATAATAAGTGGCAACGCAGCTTTAAGAATCCACAATCCAGTATTATGCTTTTTGACCTTGGTTTCCTGATACAATCACTAGGTCTGATCGAATCTACTGGACTAATACCTAAACATTTTTGTTGTTTTACACTTCTGGAATTTTTTTGCGTGTACAAAGGAATAATAGACCCTAATCTGAATAAGGATGACGTTTGGCGTTTTCTTTTCTCGTGCCCATCTTGCAGAGTCTTTGTTTTTATTTGTTTTTTACATGTATGACAAAATGAATGACATTTTTAGACGACTCATCTCTTGTTTTACTCTTCAAGTTAGCTCGTAGCATTACCCAGGCAAAGTAGACTTCGACACAAATGATCGATGGTGACATGTAGAACAAAGATGTGGAACTATTAAAAATAACGCTACCTTGGCGCAATTCTATTGTCGCGGGCATAAAGTTCACAATTCAATCCTGACAGTCCGGCGCACAAAATTGTAGAAACTCTCTCTGATGCTCTCTCCTTTCTCTTGTAATCAGAAAATCAATCTGTTATCTGCCGCTTGCATTGCTTTATTCTCTGCTTGCCACCGGCCCTCACTTCTTATTTGAATGTCGCTCATTCCCGTCGGGACATTAGGGTCATAATTTATCAACAAAATATCAACTCTGATTTCTTCTTTGAGACTGGAAGTTTCACGAATTTGTAAAATGTTCCCAGTGAGCCATTATTTCCGTGATCCCTAAATTTGGGTAATAGCTGTATTTCCCCATGTCTAGTTTGGCTAAAAACAGAAATCGACTTAGGTCTTTTAATCTCACGTGCTCAAAATATTTCTTGCCGCGATAGGACTCCATTTCCGTTAACAACAGGGAGTTGAAGCCATCAGCGACTCAAAAAGAGTTTACTGGAGTTGGCTACTTGGCTAGCCCTAAAATTGCGGATTCGAAATTGGCACACGTACGCATTGGCTGTGACTCGAGTTGTTAACTGAAACTGAACCCTATCACGCTATGAAGTGTACATGTATTAGACCGATTTTATGAAAGTAAAAAGCAAAATTCGATTTTCGTTTTTAGCCAGCTAATCAGGACGAGATACAGCTTTCAAGCAAACATGGGTAGAGCTGTAATCCGCCGTATTTTGCGTTACCGTACCTAATTTACCCTAACTAATAATAGACCCACATACGAATACGGAGAAGTGAAGTATTACTGAGTGACACGGTGAACAAAAATAACAGAAAGCGGACGCTGAATATGCATTGGGCATTAAGATGTCGATAAATCGTATAGGTTTACAGTAATCAGTGAGACTTTACAAAGCAAGACAGGACACTGAGAAACTAAGATTACAAATAATAGAGAATAAATAGGTATGAAATAATAAGACAATACAGATTAAGATATTTTTATACAAATATTGTTAAATAATAAAGACGTGTATAAAAATAAAATAAACATACAAAAATATGTTGCTTTAATTTAAAACAGAGGAACACCTTTAAGTTACAAGAACAACAGAAACAGTTTGAAATAAATAGTACTAAGTGCAGTAGGCAGCCTTGACCAATGTAGATTTTATTTTATTCCTGACCATAGGTAATTTGGATCGTTTTAGACGGCCTTCACACTGTAATGTTGATTCTAAAGAAAGGGACCAGAGTTTGAAAAAGACCTTTCACCTGACTTCCCTAGCCATTGTAACATGGTCATATTTTCGAGAGAGAGAAGACAGCCCCAGCGGCCATACAATATTAGTTGAGTGACTCACAAGTTGGCTAATAGTGTCATGTGCTTTTTCGTATTACAGACTGAAAGTTCCGAGATTGGTCAGAGCCAGCAGGTAAGAATCACGCAGATATTAGTTTGTTGTGGTTGTATTTCCATCTGTTCTGGAGGATTTTCAATAACCGGGACCCAACTGCCCAATCCCCATCGACTGGTTAAAGTACTGGCAAAGTAGGCACGTGATCCCCAGCATGTTGTTGTGGATCTGGTGAGTAATGGCGTTAATGGTACGCATTTCCTGTCTTAAACTGCTTATCAGTTGTGTTCCGTAGACTCGATAAACTCGTAAAAACACCATGCAAATCTTCGAGGGTCTTGTTGGGTCTACGGAACGCTGTCCTGGCTTCGGCTTCGATGCTGGATCGCCGGGGAACTTCGCCTGTTTAAAACATCGGGTAGTGTATTTTATGTTTTTGGGCAGCCCATAAAATGATCTGTTTTCATCTGGTTGGCTAAAACGCATTACGATAACTTCCGTAATGATGTTGACCGAGGAGCCTAAATCCATATGTCATGGAAGTACCCTCGAGACTGGTTCTTATTTGTATGCTATAGGGTCCTGTTAAACCAGGCGTGCGTTCAGTAGACGCTAGGACCTACGCTAGGACCTAGCTAAAACCTAGCCAAAGTCACGTGTTCTTTTTCAAAATGCACGGCGAAATCTCACGTATTCTCGCGAAGTCTTGCTTTTTTGCGAGGTCCTAGCGTTACTGAACGGGAGGCAGTATTCACTCCCGCCCTTGCATGCTTCTAGTGTATGTAGCCCAAAATTAATGCATTACCTTTTTCCTGAAGCACCCACCCGTTCGTAATTCCGAAAAAGTATCCTGGGCGCATTTTGGCTTGTACCTGTTCTATAAATTTACGTATTTACGTAAAACCGCACAGGGCCCATTTACGAAATTCCGATATGCGCTAGTCAAGGGTATTCGAATCGAAGTTATTCGCGTAACAGCCTATTCGCTGAATATAAAAACCCTAGTCTCAAATTTATTTATTGATAAATACATAACAAATAGATATATGCGAACCCCATTTTGATTTCCGGCAAACTCTAAATTTGAGATAGATTTTTGTATTTGATACTTTCTTAACTTGTGACCTAGAAACCATGAAATGTTCTCTGTCTGCTTGATACATGTGCACTTATTTTGAATTGCTTTTTTGCCTTTTTAGTAAACCGGTACTAGAGCCCTGGTACGTCGAGAGAGACGACTACTACGTCGAACACAACCCCATCTATGGATAAAAAGCATCACCTCAGATTGTCTACTTCTGGCAAAAAACGCTCAAGAACGTCTATCGAGAACAGTATATAATGGTGATAAATGACGGTCGAGAAATGTGTTATAGGCTTAGCCAAGAATGAGACGGGTGTGTCTTTATTGAGGTGTGCTTCGATCAGTCGGGATAATTCCACTTCTAATTGAATTATTATCGTCCGTATTTTAATAACTCGGGGGAGAATCGCTGAGACCGGGAGAAACGGAAGGACATTTGTTGTTCGATCGAGGTGAAAACTGGTTACGACTGGGGGCCAAGTAGTGCGTCCTCCCCTTTCCAATATAATGTTATTATGAGTTCATACTTTTGTCATATGACTATGTTCCGCCTATGAAGTAGGCATAATGACTGGGGGTTTGCTTTATTGTACCATCCTTCGTGTTAAAATATAAGCTGAAAATTATAAATAGTGTATATTGATAAAAACCAAATTCTCTTAAAATGTACATATCGAAGTCACGCCATCATCAAATGCACACTTCGTGTTCGTCGAGACTCCGTTTTTCTAGATCAATGTAGAAATCACGACTATAAGAACATCTGTTGACAACATGACTTTTGTAATGTGCTGGTAATTTAGAACTTGTTAGCTACTGATGCAGATTCGTAAAAGTTTTTCCATGTCCGAAATTTATTCAGAATATTATTTACATGTTAAATAAAACAATGACGTAATCATTTGTTTGACTTTTCATGCCAATTATTGATAAGTCGACGAATCGCTTGAGTCCTTTGTTTTCTACATCAGCAAGCGGTTTGCATGTTGCTGGTTTTCGCTACTTAAGCGTCATGGTCTCGCATCCGACGTCTATAAAGCATTAGTGTCTGGTAAACAACGCTGTTGTCTATTGATATCATTATTAATATTATTATTATTATTATTGGTCAATCAAGGACGACGTCAATTAAACATAACTAAACACAAAAAGTATGCATTTACTGTGTAACCTGAGTCACATTACAGATGACTGAACACAGGGTGTGATCATCGCCGCGCCCCCTGCTCACAGTCACTGGAGCAGTCCACTTTGTTTTGGTTTACACAAAAGCCTTGCTTTTATTCGTTCCCCATAAAAGTGAAAGCCAAAAAGAAAAAAACATGCAACTGAAATTATTGAGCAGCAATTCAATGAATATTTGTCCCAGAACTATTACAGAAAATTAGAGAAATCATGAACGGTGAGTATGTGAAGAGAGACATATAGTGTTGATAAATAAATGAACAAATAAATTGAAAATAGAATCTGGGAGTAGTAACTGCTCTATAATATTAAAAAAGATGAAATTGGATTGGCTTTCAAAAGAATTGATGCCTAGGATGTCTAGGGGTTTAGGAAGGGAACTCTATAAAACAATTCCTGAGCTCAAGAAGTCTTGCATCTAGTGCTGTTTACCTGAGGTTGTACAAACCATAACCGAATTTACTTCAGGTGCAACGAGAGTGACGTGGCTTGAAACCCGAGAAATGGGATTTTGGGAGGGTCATATTGGGGCATTGTTATGATTAATGTGGAGTTTCAGTCGGCTAACTCTATTTCCAACACTCAAGGGACTGCTTGATAAATTATGTGAGTTCATGGATGTGAATTGATAACTAATCTAATGAGTTTGTTATGAACACACCTGGAGTTTTTAAAGAGATACATCAGTACTTAAGGTAAAAATCAGTTTAAGCAGGCGTAATCAAACATTGGAAAAGTGTTTTATTTAATACTTTTCGTAGTCTATAATCCAACAAACGTATGCTTGAACATCACTTTCAAACAACCATGAAAAACGAGAGTTTGCTAGTTATTTGGAGACCACCAGGTAGTGATATTAGTACAGTACTACATCATTACAACAACTACAAAAATCTACACTGCTTGTTTAACAAAACTCATGTATTGATAACTTCACCATCGATAAACCAGTGGCACAGATTATTCAGAGCTCAATATCTAAGATTTCTTGTGTAGAAATAATGATAAGGTACCCTATGCATAAAGAATAACTTGCAAAAGATTCCATGTCATGGACACATACAGTCTCCATCGCAGTGCAGTTTGCCAAAACCTTGATCTAAACCAAGACTGTCCTCTGACAGCAAGAGACTCTGAAACTTTTGATGGCGAATACCAGTTACCAGTTTCACGCAACATATCTCCAGGGATAGTGTCTTCTCAAACGTTTTTTTTAGCAATAAAGGCTCTCATGTACCACACACCCAAAATATGCCTTAGGCATACCACACGAGATTCAAGCTAAAAAGTCACCAAAGTTGTCACGCTACAATATAAGTGTGTAGTCAAAGTGATTCAAATTAAGGGTAGGAAGTGGAAGACGAAAAATCTGAGTCTATATACTAGATAGGCCCCTAAAGACTGCGGATTGTGGCGATTGAAAACCACTGACAAGTCGTATATGACTTTTTAGCTCGAAAAGTCGAGTTCAACATTTGTCCACACATACCACTTGGAATCTGAATGTGCTGTTGGGGCTTGAAGATGCATTTCGCCTTGTCATTGCCCACACATACGACTTGGAATCAGAATGTGCTGTTGGGGATTGAAGAGGCATTTCGCCTTGTCATTGCCCACACATACCACTTGGAATCTGAATGTGCTGTTGGGGCTTGAAGATGCATTTCGCCTTGTCATTGCCCACACATACCACTTGGAATCAGAATGTGCTGTTGGGGCTTTAAGATGCACTTCGCCTTATCAAAAAGTTAATAACAAAATTCAACTAGATCTTACTCTTATAAAATCGGTCATTAACAAACGAACAAGTCACATGCAATGCACACTTGCGCCATTTTCGAGTGCGCAATTTTAGGGTTGGCCAAACCCAATAAATTCTCACGCGTTTTTTTTTTTGAGTCGGCGATGGTTTAATTTTGTTGGCTTGTGGGTAATGGAAAAAGAACTATGTTACGGTAAGGAATACTATGATACTAATCCAATGGCTAGAGTTCTATGGTCTTAGACAGCTAAACAGGACGAAATGCAGTTTTGAAATAAAGTACTTCGACCTTAGCCACACTAATATGACTTTGACTGGCACAATCACTGTATCTGAGCAGGACAATTGTGACTGACGGATTTTTGATTCTACTTAATTTTTTTCGACCGTCTCGCTAGTTCATGAAATTCACCGGGGATAGGATATAAAGGGTACTCCACACATGTATATAACATATAGCCTACTTCTTTGTTTTCTTCTGTATGTCTGAATGTACACTGAGGGCCTGGTACATGTGTTTCTACTCTATACATGCTCACTATCCGAACGGCAAGTTTTGGACCCTTTGCATGCGCACACCCATGGGGGGCTCGGGGGCCTCTAACGAGCCCCCCCATTTGGCGAAGTGGGCAAAAACAAAAAATCCGAAAAAGTAGAAAACGAAACAAAAGTCAATTAAAACGGCAGGACTCAATTCGGTGAATGCACAATTCATAGCTCTGAACGTGCCCCTTTTTCCGGCTTTTTTTAGTGAAAGATCCACATTCCCAAAAATTCGAGTCCCCCTGTTTTTTAGGCTGGGTGCGTACTTGCTTTCTGATATCATTCAGCTTTCGCATAATAGAGTCATTGCTGATTCCAGTACAAAAGGCATAACGCTCACTTGAACAACAATAGGCGCCACCAGGGCGTGGTGGCACTAACCAGTTATCAATTTGGCCTAGTCTTGTGTTGTCCCACGTTTTTATCAGGCTGTTTGTGACGATGAGGTAGTGAGATACAGCTGTGTTTTTGGATTTCTTTGTTTTATATTCATTGACGTATGATTGTATCGGTGAAGTGTGAATATTCAATTTAACAATTTATTGAGATAATCACAAATACTTGACGTAATAGCGCTCAGACACAAAAACTGCCATAAGGATTATTTTGTTTGCCAATTAAAGTCACGAATACCTGCTAGTCGTTAAATTTATTTCTTCATAAAATTCTTTGAATTTAGAACATCGTTACCGTACTGTACAACACATTTTTAATGCTTCCTCCTTTTTAAGAACGAGTATTGATTCCTTGCTGCTTTACAATAATTCGTTGGCAGCCAATTGTTTTGTCGGGCCTAACTCTAGGACATGTGATGTGACCAACATATGGCGTGTAACTGCAGTGCTGTAGTGGTAAAATCAGAGGTAAGTAGGCGCCCAAAAGCCAACCATATTACCTTGAGCACTGAACGTAATTTACGGTGCGTAGTCGCTACGTTCAAATGACAAAAGGTGGTTGGCTGCGCCTACGTGCGCCTACGCCCCACTACAGCACTGCGTGTAAGAAGTTTACCAATTCTTACTTATTTGATGTGTCGTTTTGGTGTTTTCTTTGCAGTCTACATGTAAGCTCATGATATCATGTCAGGCGAGTGCCCTGCATAAATTGGACGTAATGCCAGTCTTTGCAAAATGAGGCTTTTTGATATTTGAATTTTTGTTAAAAATCACATTTACACACCAATCAACCCAACTTCAGGAAAAAACACTGGACAGAACCACTTACACTGTTTTAGTTCGCCTCACAAAGTGTTAAGCACGTGACAATGATAAACAATGGGTGGCGCCCTATGCGCCTTCTGATGAGGCGTGAGCAGATATATACGTCAAAGCGTGAAGTAACAAGTCATAGCCAGGTGAACAGTGACACGGTCCAGGTGTGAACAGACTTGATTAGGAAAGGATAATAACAAGTAAACGATGGCAAGTACGTCTCCTTTTCTTTATTTTTTAGTCATTTTTGTTCACGGTTTCGAACGGCTGTGACGTGTCGACACGGCATTGTGTTAGCTTTTCGCAACAGAATGCCAGTTAGAGATGGACGCTCTCCCAGAAAAATTGCTTTCTGTCTATCGGATCAGTGATTTATTTTATTAGTTTATTAAAATGTTAGCTGAATAGATATCTTCCTTTTTATACCGGCATCGAGGATGATACTAAGAGAGCCTTATGAAATCTAAAAAGTGTTAAAACGTATATTCCATGTATATATTCGCACGTTCTGTTGAAACTGGCTCCGAGACCAAATGCTCATTTTAAGCGGTTATTACTCTCTTCTTACACTAAATTAGTATTTAAAGTTACAGGAATGATAATGAAAATCCTCAGGGATTTGCTTGTAAAGGTAACCGAATTTGTTTCAAATCAATCTTCAGGTTACTATTGTATATTGTTGCTAACACGTGTTCCTTTGCTGATTTTTCAGCGTCGTGCTTGAGTAAGCGACAAGTGATTGATGAAAATGATCCCACTCAGGCGCTGCCGAATTCAACCGCGTCATCCGTGGGATCAGTGGTTGGATTTACATGTAAAACAGACAATTACGTAATAGCCGGCAGCTACAATTACGTCACGTGCCTGTCCAGTGGTCAATGGGACAAACCGGACCCAGTTTGCGAAGGTGAGTGTTGTGATACTGTTTTGTCTTTTTCACTGATGCTTGCAACAGCAGGGAACGATGGGGTGGGACGACCTAATCTACCTCAGTGTGGTCGACATTATGCCAGAAAGAAAAGCTGTGTGTTTAGACGTAAGATGAATGAGAAACAAGATTTTACCGTGTGGTTCATTTATCCAGACGAAAATATATGATGCGAGATGATAAAGATATTACATTATAAAAGATAAATGATTTCACGAGTCCAGTAGACTAGTACTTTCCTGAGTTGTTTACTTGCATAAGAGAATGTCTTCTGTTTTGGAATGATACAACTAAACCTTTTGGGAGATTAATAATTTCGCCCAGACTACATGATTGTGCCTCCTGCTTTGTACAATTAATACCTCCCCGTAACAAGTTATTTAGCCATTCTTTGTTGTAGATGGAATGCTAACACAATAATGTCGCCATTTTCCTGACTAAAGAACCCTTTTCACATTTTACTAGTATGACATACGCAGTTGTGAATTATTTATTTTTTATTCATTTTATTGTCAGTGTAACCCCGTGAGTCCTTCCACTGTTCTCTGTGGGGGGCTCTGGATATTGTACAAATAATACAATCCAAACACGAATTGTAAAATACATAAACATCGTTGAAAGTTGCACAATGAGCCATGGAAATTAAAAAGATATTATCCAATGTTTTAGTCTACTAAATACTTGTTACTAGATAGAGTCAAAACTTTGAAGCAAAATAATGCTGTGTAACCCTCATCAACCCTCAACTGTTTCGTGATAATTTGAGCTACTTACAAAGGTTACTAAAACAGCATGGCATGAGTAACGCTTTGGGCGACTGCGGTGAAAGACAGTTGTCCTCGACCACAACAGGGCCCACTCTGTAAAACGAGGGGGGAATTATTAAAGGAAGGGATGTTGCAATCCTACAAAGTCTTGTGGCGAAACCACGCAATCACCATAAGAACCTTTAGTATTCTTTTAAGCGGCGATTACAGTGAGAGCGATCGACTTACCAGAAATGAGTGTCCGAAATCATATTTGCAAATTAGCAGACAAAAAGTTGTGGGATCAAATTAGTACCTTTCGTCATAACAGCATTTAAATTAGTGAACACTGAAAACAAAACCCACTAGCTTCTTTATTCCACAAGAGAAATACCTCCAGGTTATAGCGATTCGCCGTTGCGTTTTTAGTTTGATGTTTTTGAAAATGGGTTAGTTCGTGCACTATTACATGTTGAACCGTAAGCTATTACTCGCCAGAAGAGCGTTTCCAGCATGCTGTTGTAACGATGCCATGTTTTTATTTCAGAAACTTTTTGGACTACGACGAACATTCTGATCGTTTCCATATGTTCTGCAGTTGCAGGACTTTTAATCATATTTCTCATCAGCGCATTGTCTTGGTACTTTTGCTGTCGAGATGACCAGAGGCGGCGCCGAAGACACGAAACCAAAGTATCGCATGTTTATCATCAGGGGGACACCAAGCGGCTGTATTATCAAAGCAGCCGATCCTCTTCGCCCAGTTATGGCGGCCATTACAACGACGAACTCCGTAATAATAAGTACGTTTATCTGTTTATCTTCGCTAAGTGCAGCTGATTAAATGACAAGGATAGAAAAAAATAACGTTTGACATATCCCTAGAAAGATGCGTGACAAGTTTTGCTTCCAATTGATAGGAATACTTAGCAGCTAACAGCTGAAGACAGTTAATGTTCCGTTATACACATATGAACAAGTTCCTGTGTTAGAAAGGCTGCAATAAGACAAAGGTCCTCATAAACTGGTAATAAGCTAACATACGGTTGACGTTTACGCTTCGGTATCTGCAGTAATAAAATTCAAAAGCTCTACTATGATTTACGAGGAAAGAAACGATGGAGTACGCTGCTTGTTTACGAGCATTTCATTGTCATTTTTTACTGTGTATAACCTTTTTCAGTGAGAACGTGACTGTGTTACTTGGATACAAAACACTCGCGAGTTTAGCTGTAATTCATGGCGATATCTCACGAAGACTTGTCTGATCCTGTGTTTTTTTCGCGTTTCTTGTGCAACCCGTTTCATTGCAAGCAAATGCTACTTGGCGTTTGTTGTTCGACAAACCATAAAACATGTCGGGCACAAAAAGTCTGGTTTAATGGTCAATCGCATATATTATAGTAATGAAAATAATTGAAAATCAGTAAAAAAATAAGTGTACCACTTTCCAAAACTGGGGCAATGGACATATCTCATACACGTATGAGTTTCATAGGACATTCCTGACAATTTCATTTTTGATGCACATCGAAGAATGTTTTAAGGTGAGAGAATACGGTTTTTCGAAAGGACACTAGTCAAAAATCGAGTCACAAAATGGAACTTTCAGTTGGTGGTTCAATGTTCCTGCAAGATGGGTTTAGTTTTGAATGTTAAAAGTGCATTTAAATTCTGAAAAAAAGAAGCTGAATGGTCACCAGACATGCCTGGGCTTGAAGCGGCTCTTTTTTACGGGTCGACACACCGTGTCAAAACTGATCGCTTTCGCACTTGCTGACGCCGTGGGTGACATGTGTAGAGATGGAAACCGTTTTATCGTGGTGTGGATTGGTACTAAACGTCATTGTTTTGTGTCTTTGAGTAACCTGCTTAAGGTCCCATAAGAGGACTATTTAAGACCATGTCTAGTGGATCACACTGATCCCATGAGTGTTTAAGAGTTACTCATGCCATGTGATCCGCTGAAACGGGCACCCTAAACAGACAATTTTCTATTGAACACAAACTAATATGGATTATATCTATGTTCTCGATTAGACAATTTTTGTGAGCCTCTTGTCCATTTTAAAGACTTTGCTAACTAAGAGTTGTTTAAAAAAAACACAATATCTACCGGTTTTGCATATAAGTACACAAAAATAGCTTCACGTACAAGTGTGTATGATCCTACATACGGACATGCACAAAAAGCCTACTACGATGGTTTGATTGTCATCTCCATGAATTGTTGGAATGCTTAGTATATACTAATTATTTTTAGAACTCCACCTCTTGGATCCAAAGGTGCAGGCCCCTTGGTTGTACCACCTGGTCCCCCATCTGCGCATGCGACCGTCAACAGTAAAGGTCCAGTGCCCGCGGCAATCATATACGATCCAGTCAGGAACATATGGATTGACGAATATGACGTCAGGTAAGCAGAGGGAAAATGGAGTTTTCTCACGTCCATGTCAACCTGAATCTGAATGTGAAAGTCTAATGGTCCTCCTCACGTTTGTATACATAACATATAATACTTATTGGTTTCGTGAATCGGCAAGACGTAGTTCTCCAATACTATCATATGTTCGTATTGATGATAGCAATCTTTAATCTGTACTTCTTTTTACATTGCGTCATCGATATGCTTATCGGTATGTGTATTTGTCTGTATTTATTTCCAAAAATTGTTGACCAGAAAAAAATACTTCAGGCGCTTTTTGAGCTAAAAATATTGATTGCCAATGACATTTTCTATAATGAATAAAAAATATGAAAAACCTTATGATTGTATTCTGCCACTCACTCTCCTTCGTGAGATTATGGTGCTGGCGACATGTTACCAAGTGTCACAGGTTTGGCATTCAAGTTCATCCACGTTCATGTTTCCACGTAAGTTTCTATTTTGGCAAATTTCATTTTACTTTAATGGAAAATTTCACGTGAATGAATGTGTCATGTCTTGCTCAAGAGATCTGTGTATGAATTCTAGTTCACTGATACGAGTGGCCCATTAAAATTTACACCAAAAAACCTAAAAGATTAATAATGGAGAAGACAAAATAAATGTGGCGCTGTAGTAAAATGAAGTTGCTGCATGCTCATCGATTCCTTGATTTATTCTTCTTCCATTCTCCAGCAACGGAAATTCGAAACGTTGGAGGGAATTGATAGCTTTGTCATGGGCTTTCGCCAATTACTTTTTGCGAAATAATAATTATCATTTAATTATCACTCGGATTTAATAATTGTTTCGACAAAAATGTTCTTAAGGAGTCGCGAATTATTTGATTGCTTGTAACAAATTGCTCGAGCCACAGTGTTACCGAGAGGTCATACTGTTTCATGACCGTGTGATTATTGAACATGACAGTGTTGTAACGTACCTGTATCTTTTGCTGTTTGCACCTGTTCGTATTTTCTAATCAATTGCAGTCTCCCTAGGACTCCGTGGTATTGTAATGAAGCTTACTTTCACGGAAGGTGTGGAGGATTTATTATTTTTTATTTTCCACTGTGGCTTTGGTTTCTGTGGTAACAGTCGTCGATTGCAAGTCTATATTAAAACCTGTCTTCCGTCAAATGAAGCTTGTACTTTGAATGACTGAACTTTATGAAATTGACCTCAACTGGCTCCTTGCCCAAATTAGAGGTAACTTCTTTGCTTGGTCAGCTCACGACACGTCAACTAAGGCCTTCTCAGGTCAGTTTTAGGACCGAGCGTTGTCTCCGGTTATAAAATTAATTAACGGTTCTTTTCAAAATCAGAAACCGTTTCACAGCTGAGGACAAGTTCAGGTCAGATTTATAGCTATGATTAAAACGATTTTAAACAAAAGTTAGTATCTGTGACGGAACTTAGGTTTACTCTACAGTCGCTTAAAGTTGCGTATTCTGTCATATATGGGAGTGGTGGCGTGCGAAGGTTCGAGACTGTGCTGGTAAAAATGTCTTCAAACATAGTGCAAGAATATTATCGTAAGAATGCTGTTAGAAATTTCCTAAATTTTTTCGAGTTGAAATCTTAATTCGTGTGACCCTACGACGCCGCCATAATGGATGATTGTTGTCGCTGTGCTCTGATACACTAATTTATAGGCTAGGCGATTTAAATTTTAAATTTCGCCATTACGCATACTTGTCAAAATATGTGGTTACCAAGGTTATGGTACACCATATAGCATCTTTTCTCTTAACAACAAATTGCCATTGCTGCAATTTCATTGTCTTTCATTGAATCTCGGACAATTTCTGACAGAGAATAGTCCTGTCACGTTTAATGCCCTGCACTCGAGTTTCCTATGCACTACACTTTATTCACCGCACTGCTCCACCGTAGTTATAACACCAGGGCTGAGTTGCATAAAGCTTCAAAAGTTATCCGCTGGATAAGTTTGATTGCGTGACGTCAGGTGCATTGTTCAACAATAACAACGTGGCGCGTGATAATGCGACGTCATTGTTGCTGTACGGCGTATTACTTTTATGTAACTGGGTCCAGAAGCGTACGTGGCACATTTAACCTCAAATGTAATTTGTACAACGAGATAGGACAACGTCACCTACTACGCCACGTACCGACAGTTGATTTCAATACAGGGTGTCCCAGAAATGTACCAACACCTTAAATGACAAACTGCATTATTCATGGACTAGGTAACAAGATTTTTGATCCAGTCGAATTCATAAAGAGATGTTCAAAAAGAAATCGACCCTTTAAACCAAAATAAATACATGCTTTATGAACTTGTGAAGAAAACTAATGGTACATTGAACTAACGGATAACTGCATGTTTGCAAAACCTGAAATTGACGACTACCACTTTTCAAACAAGTCACACTGGCGATAACGCTGGTCAATGGATTCGGCAGCATTACCAATCATTTGATTTGGAACTGCGCTGTGTTGTCTTTCAAAATTCTTTTTTAACTCACCGACTGTTTCTGGTCTTTTGCACCTCCTAAACGTTTTGAGTTTCCAGTAACATTGCACATTATATTTTTCGTTATCCATAACTAAGTTGTTTGTCTGCCATTCCCGAGCATAAAATGTACGTGACGTCTCACGCACCTAGTTTTATAACTAAGTGCAACCATGCAGTAGGCCTGGGCGCAGATTCTGCTCCACGGGAACTGAATTTGAACTGCCTACATTGTACTGAATTGGGAATATATTTTTGGGACGCCCTGTAGAATTGCCATTTTGAGAATCTGGACGTTAGTTTTTGCTAGTAAATATGGCACATGGAATAAATACAAGTAATGGTTTATAAAATGATCATAGACAACTTGATTTAAAGAATCTAAACTGTCAGTCGGTGTTATTTAAAATATATTCTCTATGTGGATGATTCATTCTTTTGCAGAATTAAGATACCAAGACCGGCTACAGCAAGCAGGTGAGAACTGTTAGATTGGGGAAGGCGAAAACGGCATAGTTGGTTTTGGTCCGTTTTTCTTTCAAAATCGAGTCGGCGATACGCTACTATTTGTTTGCTTACTTTTTTTCAAAAAAAAAGAAAATCCATCAGATGTTGCGATTTTTCTCTTTTTCTTACTAATCTCTTACATTTTCGATGGGGGAGGGGTAGGGCTGGCGGCAGACGTGCAAGTGCTCAAAAAGTCCTCTTTTCATCCCCATTGGCGACGGCAAACATGGAACAATACAACAGAATATTTTTGCGTACAGTGTCAATAATCTGCATGATATCATATTTAGAAAAAGAAAAAGTTGGTTATTCGCACAGTTTCGCGTGAACCCCCCCCCCTCCCCCAAGTCATCCGGAACATTTTGGGTATTTTCGTAGCCTCGAATTGTGGGACATGTGCCAACTTCAAGGTTTCGAAGTGAGCATGCACAGCACGTGCGCGCATGTCAGATAGATCCGATCTATTTTGACTCACGATTGGTAGCGTCGAGTACTAGGTAACTAAGGCTGGCCCTCTCAACAATTGCAGGGCACATATTGGTACCCTCATCACAATTATTCTCTTAATATACTTTTAATCCCGAGTTGATGCTCGTTGGTCGGGTAGCGGCAGCACATTTATAATCGTGCTATGCAGGACTTCCCTAGTAAGGAAGTCAATGCAGTCACGAACTTGCACGAAGCCGACTGCACGCTGGGTGCTGGAGCGAAGTTAGTGAAAAACTATGATGAGTACAAACAAGACACCGATCAGTGCGCTCTATAGGAACCCGATGAAATGCAGATTTCTCTTAAAATAGCCAGGAAATTGAGAAAGCAGCACTTACAATAAATTTATGATCAGTCCCTGATTATACGGTTGTTTGGGTACAGAAACTTAGATTATTGATGAAGTTTTTTTCTCCGGATCTCGGCTTTGCTGGTCAACCCGATGCCGACCCGGGTGTTCGGCAAAGGCAACGATTTGAAATTGTAATGATTTGAAGACTTGTTTTTTGTTTGTATCGTCGGTTAACTAACAGTATGGATACTGACCCTGAAGTGAACTTTGTGAAAACTTAGTTAGTATTGCAATTTACTGGATTGTAGTTGGCATTTTTAAAGGCGTTTCAGAATCAAACACATGTGATAACACCGAGTACTTTGGGAGTGGCCCTGATGGCATCCTTTTGACAATCTAGTAAATATCCTTAGAAAAAACAGGTTTCAACAGCTCTCACTCTCTCGCATACTTACATGGTAAACGCACGTGAATTGGTTTGTTAACTAAAATTGATGTGGGCGGGCAAAGCTTTTCTTTATTTTAATCAGTAAACTCGCGTCTCAAAATGAGTTAGCAAAACAAAACAAACAATGCTTTTTGTCCTATTTCTTATTTTTTTGTCATCTGGGACTCTGTAAGTGGCACATAAGGTTGCCGCGTATAGCGTCTAATAGAATTTCCGAGTTTCTCATTGAAGACGGTCTCTAATAGATGCAGAAGGATTGCGTGCGCCGAAGTTAAAAGGTCACAATCGGTATTACAACAGAAGAAATGATGTTCGTAGCCTCTTGAAAAAAACTGGACACTGCTACATTTTTACATTGTTGTAATCTGTACAGCATATTTGACGCTTGCTCTAAAAGTGACGATAAAGCCCCTTCCATCACAATAAACAACTTTACCCTTTACCCTAAATATTAAGTTTAACTCATGATAAAGTTCCTTAGGAAAAATAACGATCAGGGTTTCGAAGAGCTCGATGACAGTTCGTTAATGCTGGAGGCCAAGCTCTACAAGTTGACGTGACACGGCGTGTCATTTTCTGTGCTGAGCATGGCCTCAAGGGATAAAGAACTCTCAGTTCTCGTGCGAGACATCACTTCTCATCCGAGTAGGAAACGATTTGAAACTAATTCAGTAGCAGTGTGGTCTGAATCAAAAGTTTGCTTCTTTGACGGAACCCAGAATAGAGTTCAGTAACGCTAGGACCTTGCTGAAAAAGCAAGACTTCGCGAGATTACGTGAGATATTGCCGTGTATTTTAAATGAGAGCACATGATTTTGGCTAGATTTTAGTTAGGTCCTAGCGTTGCTGAACACTACTCTGGTTTACATCTCCCGGCTTTAAATGTAATATTACTTTTTGTCGTTTTAGTAAACCGTTAGAACCATGGTCTGTTGAGAGGGATTACTACTACATGTAACAGCTACAACTACAAGTTTACGGGAACGTTCCCTGTTCTCACAAGTGTACTCACTTTAGTTGGGCTGAACTCAACACCCACCACCGAGAATGTTTACCACAATTAAAGACCACGCCTATTTAGAAGAAGTCGATCTGATGTTGTGAAATCACCGTCACGGACCAGTGGTTATTGATATCACCAGTGTGCAAGTCACACGATAAGAGAACATATTAGTCGGATGGGTGGCTGCTATAAATAATCTTTAATCAGATAACTTATCACACTTAAATGACCTACGGTAATCACGGCCTCTTTAAAGATTGCTCTATGTTCAGTTTAAGAAAATACGTACGGTTCTAGGAAACGTTTTTTTTTCAACAAGGCCGACGAGTCTATACATCATATCCCGAGGTCACTTATCGAGTCTCGAGAACGTTGGAATTAAATCAGGGCCATGCTCTACAGGGGCTATAACCCCGCCTTCCATCACAGAAACCAACTTTAGATTTAGACCACTTACCATTATGAAACCGTCCCTTTAGTTAGCCGAATTGGACAGGGGCGGATCCAGCATTTATAAAAGGGAGAGGGTCAGTTCAAGGATTTTTTTAAAAAGTAGGTCCAAGTCAACAATTAGAAATTTCTAGATTTGACATCACTAAAATCAAGGAAAAAGCGGGGTCGAGACCCCCCTTAACCCGCCTATGTTGGAGGTGATTTCAAGGCTTCGAAAAAACTGCACAAAAGTTAATTATTGTTTGAGAGGCTCTTAAGTGGTCGAGGCGTGTCATTTTATGTGCCGAGTACGGTCTCGAGGAATAACAAACTGCCAGCTCTTTGCAAACCCGGAAAGTCCCTTCTCGTCTTGAATTACGAATAAGAACAAATTAAAAGCGACAAGAAGTCTAAATCAAATTTCCCTCTTGGGTGGAACGTGGATCTACAACCGCTTTATGCAGAACTGTGTGCGTAAAAAATGCGGTTTATAAGAAAGAACTGCATTTCTCGAGACAGGAAATGCGTTACGAGAACGCACGTGAAGAACGTGAGGGAGGAAGATTGACAATCTCACTGATCCCTATTCTGGAGGTGTTTAACCCGATGTTGGCGCAGCGTTGGACATTTGAAATGTCTACCTTATCGCATGACTACTACGCGGCTCTACTGTAGATTTTCTTGAAAATTTTACTCTGCAGTGTAGTGGAGGGGTATGTTGAAGAAAAATGTAAAGCCAACCTAACAAGGTTTTTTGATGGTTAAATATATGGACCGCTGTAGGGCTATGCTTACAGTCGGATTGGCGCTGTAAATTAATTCCCTAGTATGCCCTGTCGATAATAATTTGCTAGGGTTTTACTGTTTACAAAATGTTTAAATATTCTCGTGCTAATTATCTACCTGGCAACTCGTTGCGGTACTCCGCCGCTGACGTGGTAACGTAAAAGGGATTTTACATTGGATTAGACAAATTTGATATAAATGACTACTGTCTCTAAAATGACATCTAAAAGACAGACAAACGATCCGGACATAGAAGAACGGCAAAGCACCATCAGACAACCGAGTCATGGTAACCGCAACCGGAAAGGCGATGATGCTCCAAATGGTCGTTCATTTTCTGTTCACTTGTCTTATAGACATGTACTATTGTTTTGTTAATGTGTGAACATTACTTTTTATACAAGTTTTCTAGTTGTATTATTACTGCATGATTGTCACTCACACAGTTGCAAATGTCTTTGTTTCTGTAGGTTGATTATAGACTGCTCTTATTGAAACATGTACATTCACCGTTATTGGGGTCTAGATAAGACCAAGTGTTTTAAATATCGCTTGTCTTGTAATATGTATTTATTGGTCAAGTACGCGGCACGTACTACTAAGCCTACTATGAAATCCAAGTAGTCCACAAAATGGACATGATGTGTAAATTAATGATTTTCTCAAACGAGAAACAATGTTACTTATCAACTCTCATATTTCTGTTGTAAATATTGAAGGGTCTAGTTACTGACATTCGTTGTTTATGCAATTTCACGGAAGAGGGTGAAACTAAAAAAAAAAAAAAAAAAAAACAGTTTGACAAAGGCGTGGAGATTTCATTATTCATATATGTTGGTGCTTTTGTTGTCATTTGTCATTTCCTTTTGACTA
Organism: Phoronis australis; assembly: GCA_002633005.1. NCBI lineage: Eukaryota > Metazoa > Phoronida > Phoronidae > Phoronis > Phoronis australis. The sequence goes on along the minus strand of NMRA01000174.1, from coordinate 729,814 downwards.
AAGACTCAACCACGAGACTGTGTTTTTAAATAAAGCCTGAAATTGTCCAAACTGGGCAGCAATCAAAGAGCACCGTCACGCATGTAACCCACAAAATATTTACTACGCTACTAAGAAAGATATTTCAGACACTCTGATCATAATCAAATGCTCAGTGTAGCACAACGTGTTTAACAAGATCATAATTGGGGGGGAGGAGGAGAGGGAGGCATCATGTTCTTAGCACACAATCGTATTTTTGTATCAAGACCAGACACTGGAATTTACACAAATACAAAACTACACCAACGCCGCGTCTTTACAATATCTCTGTTCTAGCGCAATCGTACATCCCGCCGGCACGCGTTGCTTTAGAGACCTGAAGCGCACATAAAATCACCTGCTCGACATGTTACTTTATCACATATGTGTGATTAAGTGAGCGCATCTGTTTAACAGAAGAAATAAGGCCAACGTCAGAGATGATTGACCTCACAAATGCATGCGCGCACCCAGGGGGGGAGCTCGAACGTGGGTAAAAAGATCCGCCTCAGAGAAACAAAAGTCAGAGAAAACGAGACAAAAGTCAACTAAAAAGGCGCATATACGCACAGTTCACAGACCTGAAGGTGGTACCCCGTTGTTTTAGTCCTCCCGCTATTTTGTCAGCAAAAGGCTGGGTGCGCGCATGAAATGAGGCTAACAGATGGAAGGCCATGGTGGGGACCAAGGCCAAGCTGCAAACGCGACCAGTCTCTCAATAACTTTTTACACTGGCGACTTGGTGCGAGTCGACCCGACGGTATTAAAATACCCGGGGGATAAAACAGAAGTGAGTTGAGCTGTCTCGAACATGCAATATGAACTCCAAGTTTAAATTTATTATTTTCATATTGCATGAACCTCTTCCAGTACATGACTTAACTTCACCAATTTTCAGTGCATAATTTGTCGTGTCAAATATTATACGAGACTTGATTACAAAACAGACAGGTTTTCTTCTCAAGAAGTAAAAGCCACGGACGACGCCAAGAAGAACGAGTTCGTGATCTATTTTTAAATCACAATACGTTTCACGCTTATAACTATTATGCGGTGACTAATTTCTGCATAAGACGGAGGCGGATCCAGGATTTTGAGGTAGGGGGGACCAGGGCAGAGTATTAGCCAGGATTTTGCCCGTCAGACATTTGCACCCCCGAACTGCCAAATGGAACCTGGGAGAATTTTAGGGGGGGGGCGTGATCCCCTTGGCCCCATCCGCCACTGTAAGATATAAGCCAATTGAATATCTTTACAATTCGTACTTTTTGTGGTTTCGACATTTCTCACCAAAACCATGAAAACGAGGCTTCACAGCCCTTACCCATTTGCAAGCAAACTACTTACCACTACGACTACATTGCTTAATGCAATTGTTATTTACAGAGTGATTGCGACATCTCGCGATTCTAATAAAAAGTAAACATGCATAACAAGACGGTATGAACTATATTGCCAACAAGTGAAAAAGATCATTTAGATCACCAATATTACAATAACTTGGCAATCCGTCTGAACACATTCTGATATAAATACCATTACAAGAGCTGAATAATAATTATCATGAGTTAATCAGCCAATGAAAACTCAACATTTAAAGTTGAACTTCGCCCCGTTCATCTGGCTAAAAACAAAAATCTAATTAGACCTTTTAGCGCCATGAAACTGGTCACATGATATTCTTTAGGTAGCAAAGATTCCGTTTTAATTAACAACTCCAACCACATACATTCGGGACAAGCACCATATTTAAATTTGCCATTTTAGGGCTGGCCAACCTCAATGAACTCTGAAGCGTTATCTTATGTCGCTGATGGTTTTGATACTCTGACTGGAAACAGAGATAGAATCATATCTCGGTAAGAAATATTTAGAAGAGTAAAAGGCCCAATTCAATTTTCGTTATTTTACCAACTAAACTGGGCAAAATGCTACTTTAACTTCGTGTGCATGCAAATGTTAAATATTTCTTTTTTAGTTTTATATTTCTAAATACAACATTAAAGCTTCACCATTCCACTTTCCACATACACACTAAATATCAAAAGTTACTTAATCCAATAAAACTGGGCTAAACAAATGCTTTACATCGAAAACACTTTGCAAAACTGACAAATTCCAAGTCTGGAAAGGCTGGCCACTCTTTCGACATTGACGATTTCCGAATTCGTTTTACTAGATGATGCCAAGGGCGAAAGTCATTTCTGTTATTTACCAAAGCATTTGTGACCTATTTTACAAGTCTAAGTAACTTAGTTTATAATTTGCTGTTCAGGCAATTGACTTGAAGGAAATGAGCCTTTAACAAAAACATATAACAAGGAAAACATAAGTAAAGGAAATAAATGAAATAACCAGTAATATACTGGTAAGTATTAATTATGCTTTCAAGAAATAAACTTCTGATTATTATACAAAAATATTTTCTCCATGAAGCTATTTAACATCACAGTGTACACAACAGTTAGTGATTAACTAAAAATATCAACCCACTATTTTACACATGAAATCAGCCAGGAAATGTTCATTTTAGCACATAACATTGAATTCTCAGTTGCAACAGTCAAGTCGGCCAATCACGATTTGACCTTCACCTCTTTACAGCATCAGACACATGGTGAAAAGAGAAAGACATCTTTTGATCTCAAAAGCAAAGTACCAACAGCTGCGTTTTCTTTTAATTAATTTACTTTAAGGTTATGGAGAGCCCTAGAAAAATTCCATATTTGGCCAACTTTGCGCATCATAACTCAGACGAGGGGGAGCCCATTCATACAGATGCAATGTTGCATTCAGTGTTCTCTAAAATGATTGTTTGGAATTGTTTTTAAAATGTCCCACTTTTGTATGAGGGACTATAAAAAATTTGGATTTTTATTATGATTTTCATGAAAAAGAAATCAAAAGTTGTGTAAAACAAAAGCGAAATGATAATTTAGGTAACTGTAACAGCAATTTTGAGACTTCATCTTAAACATTTAGTCACGTTATTGATACGGATGTTTTTGATGTGTACCTTTCTTTTAGCTTAATTTTACCAAAAATAGATGGTTACTTGATCCAATTAATGTCAGATTGGTATCAAATAGAAAATCAAAATTCTACATACTAGTTTAAAATCTATTATAGTTTGTAGATATTTGGCTGAATATCGAAAATGGTCCTACATAATTTTAACCTTACCCAAAAGCTCTAACTATTGACTATTTGATTCTGTTTAAGAAACATAATACACAAACCTAGTAACAACTTTATTAAACCACACCTACATTTTCTTTATACAATACAATAAAACGCTTCAGCAAGTGTCTTTGAATTTTGCAGTTTCGCTACCTGATCACAGTGGTAAGTGTTAAGAACATTGAATAATCAATCAAACATGACAATAAACAGGTTTAAGCTGTAAGCTGAAACATGGTCAGCCAGTTCGTAAGACAAGAAACCATGATGATAAACAAAGTTGCATGAACTAGGATTTTTACTGACCCAAGTAAAAATGGTGGCAGTTACAGTTGAGCATCATTAGGGATTTTATACAGAGCTTATTATGGTGTTATGAATCCCCTGACCAGGATTGTGCAATACAAGTAACAATTTTGAAGCTGATAATAATTTACAAAAAATTACATCCTTGACAGTTCGGTAAGATAAGAAAAGAACTCACATTGCTCAAAGGCAAATGCCACAAAAGAATTGTTTTATCTTGTATTTTAATGTTTGCTTACAAAAACACAAGTTCTTCAGTAAAACTTTAAGGCATGTACCCATCTCCAAAGATGAACACGAACACTGAGCAACTGAGTCTAAACATTGCATAACATTTACAATGTTGTGTATCTAACATACTTCAAATCAAGACACCTAGGAATAATTGCATTATATAATTGTTCATGTTAAAAAACTCAAAACAAAACGGAAGCATCTGAAGGCCTTACCTACAGACAAACAATAGCCAATAATACAGAACAAGACTGAGACAGAAACTCCAAGGTTGAATATGTATCCATACAGACAATATGGCCCAACACATACATGAACATTTCCATCTCAAATAAAACATCAACTGTAAAAGGGAAGCGACACAGAAAAACCGTTTTACTTTTATCATTATGTAACCACTGGTAAGCATCACAAATTACCATGGACCAGGCCATAGAACAGAGACTTGTCGTTATTCAATAAGTCCGATGGTGAGCCAATCTCTGCCACTTGTCCCTGATGCATGACTAACACTCTGTCACAGCTCATCACAGACTGTATGCGGTGAGCGATTGTCAGAACCGTGCTGTCGCGGAATTCCTCTTGTATCGTGCGCTGTATCAGCCTGTCCGTCTCTTCATCCACACTGGCCGTGGCCTCGTCAATGCAGAGAATCTGAGAATTAGATGAGACTACTGTTATTCTTAGGAAAACGGGGGTACTGTCCTTCTATTACGGGATACATTAAAACACTAGTATATTCAGTGAGGAATAGTAGGTGTTGTCGACCATTACAAGATAAAAAAGCACCAGTATAAAATTAGCATAAAAAGTCAGACTGCTTTAAGACATGAAAATAAACAACAGCTCCTCAATGGAAAACATGTACAAATGAATTCCTAATGGTACACGACCCACACAAAAAACAAATCTGCATTCGTCAAACAAACCTTTATGGTGCACAAGGGTACCCTAGAGACATTTTGGTACAAAAGCAAACATGTCCCCTTGACAACTAGAAGGCCATGAGGATCATAAGACTTGAACTTCCAAAATCAAATGCAAAACAACAAGCATTTGAAGAGGTCAAAAATTTTACAAGTCAGTGCCACTAAGATTAAGTAACTGGTTGTGGCGGTGGACAGGATTGTTCATTCATGAACAACCCTGCCCATTTGGCACATACTGAGCCACAGCACCACGTTCTTTACTGTCTCTTTTCATCACTGTGGCTGGTCTGCTCACTCATCTTGTCCGGAACCTGCTTTGCAGGTTGTTATAGCCCAGTTGGCTGTTTGATGTACCCACTTGGTACTTTATTATATGATATTTGCCCATTTGGCAGTTGTACCCATTTGGCAGTTGTACCCATTTGGTACTTGTTATTGAATTTGCCGTTTTGCTCGACCCACTTGGTTGGCAATCGGCCAATACCCATTTGGTATTATGTACCCATTTGGTACTATGCTAACCTGTGCCACTTAGTATCCGATACTTAATTACACATTGGGTATCGTAAATGTGTGTGTTATCTCTTGTAATTAAGGAACCCATCTTGTTCCTTCTGTGAAATATTCATTTGTAGAGCTGTGACCCTGAAATTCCCAATACAACCTAAAATATATATTATTGTTGTTGTTTTACTTGTCCCCAATAAGTAACCAGCGAAGCAACCATTTCACACAAAAAACTTAACATAGCCTACCTTTGCTTTAGAGATCAGTGCACGAGCTAAGCACAGCAGCTGTCTCTGTCCCACAGAGAAGTTGTTTCCCCTGTCGCCCACGTCTCCGTCTAGACCTCCTATTTTTGCCACAGCGTTGGCTAGATGGCACCGCTGTAACATGGTGGCAAGCTGGTTGTCGCTGAACTGCTCAGCTGGGTCAAGGTTCAGCCGTACACTACCAGTGAACAGAAATGGGTCTTGAGGAATGATGGCCAGACGGGACCTGGAAATCAGAAAAAAAATATCCCAATGGAGGCACTCGAGTGTATTCAAATGGAATAATATCTCATCTCTATTTCAGAAATTGTAAATACGAAAATTTCAACAATAGTCTTCTCTGGCTCTTTTGTTTTCATGAGTACACATAGGTTCTAATTTTGTTGTCAGGTCTCAAAATGCACACACATGGGTGTGATGCGAGTGTGTGTGTTTCCTTTGTCTATTGTACATTGCTTTTTTGTTTTCAATAAATGTAATAAGGAATCTCTAACTAAAATGACTGTTTTACTATTTGCGACCTTGCAATGTAAATTGTGTTATATTTAAGACACAGATCAGAAATTGCAGAAAAACAATTTAAAGATATATTTGTAATACATTTATTTTCCCAGAAATCATATTAATCAACATTAATGGATACAGCTGGGGTTGGGTAGGCCCAGCTATATGTCCTTACAACATACAAAGCAATGCATAATTCAGAACAAATAAATAATTCAAAAATAACTCATAGTGATTGGGCGTAGAATTATAGTAATGTTGAACAAAAATTACGCCAGACAATAGCAAAACAACCAAAGCGCGTCAAATAATATGATTGTACATCAACACAGCAAGACCATGGCTGTTCTTACCTGAGTTCTTGCAGGCTGATGTAAGTGACACCGATGCCATCTATGGAGATACCGCCAGCACAACAATCCACGATCCTGAACAGTGACAGAAATAGGCTGGACTTTCCGGAGCCAGTGCGACCTACAATACCGAGTTTCTCCGCAGGTTCTGTCTCGAATGTCACTTTGTTGAGCGCCAATGGAAGACCCGGTCGGTAGCGCAGGGATACACGTTCAAAGGAAATAGATCCCTGAATTGGCCAATAGGGTGGCACCTAGTGGGTACATTGTAAAGATGACATACATATCAAGTGTGTACTCTGACCCTAAAAAGCAAATAACAATAACCACAAGATTAATTCAATCAGTCAGCCCTCTTTTTGGGGTAGAGATAATTACAGATGTGACCAAATTGAACACAAAAAATATTATTTAACTTTACTGACATCAGGATTGTAAGGCTACCAAAAAAGATTGCCAAACTCGGAGCTCACAATGAGGTTCATGGATGACTGATTTTGGAAAAGGTATTACTGATATCAACTGGTCATATCCACTCTTTCATTTCTGCTCCTACTTTTACTTCTAATACTACAATTACCAATACAAGAACCACTTACATGTAGTATTCCATCTTGTCTTTCTTGTGGAGTATCGTCAATATACTGACGAGCGCGTTCCACAGCAACCATCTGTTTCTCGGTCTCTGTGAATGACTGTACAGCGCCACCTAACAGGTTGGTGATGGACAATGCATACGATATGGCAAGACCGACTAGACCTATGAATAGAAGATGGTTATTCTAAAGGATCGGTGTAACGGGAATGCACTGAATCCTAACACATATACCATGAATTTAGGACACTGCACCACAGCTAATTAGAACCATCCATTTACAAACATGAAACTACTAGCTTCAGAATATGATTTTAAGACCATTTCCTAAAAGGAGTTGTAAGGCTGTAAGGACTCTTAAATGGTTTTACTTAAAGTATCATCACACAAATCAGCACAACCTGACAAACAATAAAATTAAATTTCAAACTATGTAAATAAATGTAAATCACTCCAGAATCGTGATTGGGGACAGGGTGCAAGAAAGGTGGCGAGTGAACAACCAGAAGAGAATCCAAACTGCTAGGACCCCTCAGGATATGCACAAGACATAAGGACCAACAATTGGTACCTGGGTCCACTGTCCGGAAATGGTGCTCAAGTACAGCGATGAAGGCTACACCAGTAACCATAGCAACGCCGAGCATCTTGAGACGAATACTGAGCCAGGCTGAGGCTGCAATGCCTGCAAACTGTGCTCTTTGATTGATGTCCAGATAACTACGGTTTTCATTGGTGAACCTACAATGCAACAAGAAGTCCTCCTTTATATTGCAATTGAGGAATTTACCAAAGCAATGGCAGCTGGTCACTTTTACAACAGTCTAGCTGACAAAGAAACAACCCAAGTAAGTCCCAACAAGCCGAATATTACAATCCTGTTCCTTAGTATTTTCATGTGCCACTCAATTGGTGTTAATGATCAACAAGTCTTGCTTACCACACTCCACGTCAAGCAATTATTCACATTATCAGTACATAACAGGTTAAAACCTTGTTGAATTAGCATCCCATAGAATTTGGGATCTGAAACAAGTGTTCCTTTTAAAAATGCATATTTGTACCCCTGTGATCCCAAAGCAAGGTCACTCTTATTATAATTGGTTCAGCCACAAATATCTTCTCAGTGAAGAGCTAAATTAAGAGAACTGCTTCTAAAACTTTATTACTGAAAAGGCTAAGTATGTCAAACTAGGTACTGTTACGAAAAACAATTAAAACAGCAACCTGTGAAACAAGAGCAACGCAGAGCGTTGAAATGCGCCCACAATTGCACCGCATACGGTATCCTTCTAGGGTTGTTTATTGGTACCATAAAGTGGCCAGTAGAGGGCATACTTTCCAAAATGGAAAGGCATGGTCATTGTCTCCTCAATAGGCTAGGGGAAAATGTGAGTAATCTTCATAATACAAGCACATCCTATACACCAGTTGCTTAAAGCACCACAGANAGATGGTTATTCTAAAGGATCGGTGTAACGGGAATGCACTGAATCCTAACACATATACCATGAATTTAGGACACTGCACCACAGCTAATTAGAACCATCCATTTACAAACATGAAACTACTAGCTTCAGAATATGATTTTAAGACCATTTCCTAAAAGGAGTTGTAAGGCTGTAAGGACTCTTAAATGGTTTTATTTAAAGTATCATCACACAAATCAGCACAACCTGACAAACAATAAAATTAAATTTTAAACTATGTAAATAAATGCAAGAAAGGTGGCGAGTGAACAACCAGAAGGGAATCCAAACTGCTAGGACCCCTCAGGGTATGCACCAGACATAAGGACCAACACTTGGTACCTGGGTCCACTGTCCGGAAATGGTGCTCAAGTACAGCGATGAAGGCTACACCAGTAACCATGGCAACGCCGAGCATCTTGAGACGAATACTGAGCCAGGCTGAGGCTGCAATGCCTGCAAACTGTGCTCTTTGATTGATGTCCAGATAACTACGGTTTTCATTGGTGAACCTACAATGCAATAAGAAGTCCTCCTTTATATTGCAATTGAGGAATTTACCAAAGCAATGGCAGCTGGTCACTTTTACAACAGTCTAGCTGACAAAGAAACAACCCAAGTAAGCCCCAACAAGCCGAATATTACAATCCTGTTCCTTAGTATTTTCATGTGCCACCCAATTGGTGCTTACCACACTCCACGTCAAGCAATTATTCACATTATCAGTACATAACAGGTTAAAACCTTGTTGAATTAGCATCCCATAGAATTTGGGATCTGAAACAAGTGTTCCTTTTAAAAATGCATATTTGTTCCCCTGATATCAAAATGCAAGGTCACTCTTATTAGAATTGGTTCAGCCACAAATATCTTCTCAGTGAAGAGCTAAATTAAGAGAACTGCTTCTAAAACTTTTTACTGAAAAGGCTAAGTATGTCAAACTAGGTACTGGTACGAAAAACAATTAAAACAGCAACCTGTGAAAAAAAATCTAGGAAGAATTGAGCCAAAACTCAACCGGGTGGGGTATTGTGGTTTCATGCCTTCAAATCTCATTGTCATGCGTCCTTAAAATAAATTCTAAGTATTTAGGCCAAGCTAACTATGACAGTCAGGTAACAGGTCACCAGACAAATTTGTTTTTAACACAATAAAAGTGGTTTACCTACTAGACAACATAATATGCCAGTGTGCTTCAGAGATCACATTTTGTCACAATGCCTAATGAACTGGTTTGACAGCCACACAATAAAATACGACAAGCATGACTGCCTAATGAATAATTATCATCCAGTTACTGCACAATCACTTGTACCAACCAGCATATAATGCATAAGGTCACACAGCCTTATGGTTTCATTTGACAAGAGCATAATGGGGTGGAGAGGGTGACTTAGGTAGCAAATTAAGCTGCAAATAAAGCCATCATAAGTAAAACATTATGATGTTGGCAGTACTTACATGAGAAAACCTAACTTTCCCAAGATTACATGACATAAAACAGCCAAAAGTAATGATGACCATAGTGGTAAAGAGGGAGGGTGAGGGAGAAAGAGGACAGGGAGGGGGATTGGGGAGAGAGAAAGACAGGGGAGGGGCATAGGGGGGAGGGGCATAGGGGGGAGGGGCATAGGGGGGAGGGATGGGAGGGGAGAGAGATGGATGGGAGGGGTATAGGAGGGAGGAGAGAGGGATAGGGGAGGAGAGGAGGGTGATAGCAACAACAACAACAACAACAACAACAACAACAACAACAACAACAACAACAGAGAAATCATATTAAACGGTTATGACAACAGCAGAATATTCATACATTATGAAGAAATAAACAGGAGGCACTCAGAGAACAAAAAATAAAACAAGCCATGTAGTAAATAACCTATTACATTTTATCATGGATCTACACAAAACTGACAATGTGTGTGTTAACACACTTCCCAATTTCACTATAATAACTCTAATAGTCATGAAATAAGTTACTCATAATTGAAGTTTATTCCACCTTTAATTGAATTACTGAGGCACGTATCGACACACAGACAAGCAAAAAGCAGCAAAACAACTTTTCGTTGAGAATAGTCCATGAAGAAGACACAGTGAACGCTGAGAAAACTGCACGTATGGTGATATGAGTATTTTAATACTCAAATGATAATATTTATTACACTGAAATGGCAATACCCTCCTGCAGTGATTCAACAACATGAGGAATGTTAGTATACTAAATAAATAATTACATTAAAAGGATGTCAGGATAATAAATAAAATTTCATTCAAAGTAAATGACACGTTTGACGTTGACATACTTGTAGTTTTTCTTTTGTTTTGCTAAGGTTGAGTATATTGTGTATTGACTCGGAACACCACCTCATGGTGTTGACATCTCTGCATCAATATCTAGGAGTGGTTGTAACCCATGTGAAAAGGCTACACTGTGTCTGTGTCTGTGTCTGTGTCTGTGTCTGTGTCTGTGTCTGTGTGTGTGGCTTGTTGGAACCCGGACAAGAGCATGTTTCACTGTGGTCTTGATTGCAACAGTTATCTGGCAAGTGAACCATATTCCGCTGGAACTGGGACCGGAACGGAACTGTGCTCGAACTGTGCTCAGTCGTTTTAACCTCTGCCCATTAACTCTGACTTTGTCTGTGTTAATATCACAATCAGAGACCTCACTCTTCTTATATCCGTCTGCTCAGTCTTGTTGAGTTTAGCATACCCAAGCAATTATTGGGGAGATAATTTACTTCAAGAAGATTTTGAAGACTTGGTGCGCTAGAGAACTTACTGTGCAGTTTCTCTGAAAGCTCGAATGGTGACGAGTCCCAAGACAGACTCTGAGAAGTGAGCATAGATCGGTGACAGCGTGACACTTGTGATACGCTTGATTTCACGTGAACTGAACCTGTAGTAATACTGCAAAGACACAGAAAAGAAATCTCATTTGCAGAGCAAAAATCAAGAAAGAAACAAAAATGTCAGAAATTCAGAATTCATCCCGGTTTTGGTCCTTTTAAATAACACATTCACTGGCACGTAATTGATACCTGCTCACGACATGTACAATAATTCTTCTCATATCAATGGTCAGTGGTTCCAGTATAAAAATTTTTCACCAAACTTAATCATCCAAAATGTCAATACATACTATGAATAGTGAGAAAGCATATCATTTTGTACACTTAATACTGTCTGGAACAAACTTTCGAGCAGTTTGAAGAAAACAACACTTCAATTTTGAATTATGCTCTACTGATTTCTGCAATTTAAACTTGTCTATCATTATGCACGAAATACAAATGAAGAGCATGACCATGGAATTTCATTTTCATGGTATTTGTGCTCCAACAATGACACATCACCAGCAGATGGCAAAATGAGGACAGTGAAATGTGATGATACTAATGCCACCTATAGGAACACACAATATTACAAAGCCACTTGTCTGCATTCTAAATAACAGGGGGGATAATTCCAGGAAAATCTCCATTTTGAAATGCAAATTCAAATGACCCAGAGCTGTGCAAGTAGGGTACAAGACGGTTCTGTTTCCTCCAAGAAGGACAAACTCACATAAAGCGGCATCCGTGAACAATTCATAAAAAGAATTTTGCACCTGGATGAAGTAGTAGACCACAGCCAGTGGAACAAGTAGAACAGTCAGCCATGGTAATCCATAACACGTGATTACTATGGTGCCCAGTATTCCATACGCCTGCGCTAGTAGGATGTTTAAGATGAATGGTAGTGAATCGTCGATAGAGTAGACATCTGATGAGAAACGATTGATGATGCGCCCCAGAGGTGTGACATCGAAGAAAGAAATGGGTGCCTGGTAAAGAATTAAATAGCCAATCATGTTAGCTTCTTCTTTCTGGGGAGTTGCAACAATAATTACTTACTAGCTGCTTCACAATGCAACATGAAAGGGAAACATTACTGTGTTGAAGGAGGTTTTGGTCAATTCAACATTTTAGCTGACTATAAAAAGCATTTTGAAACTTGTACAGAAATTGAATACTGAAATTGTTAAAAACAATTATTTAATACTTCAAACTGGAAATGTACCACAATGAACAAGTTTCAAAAACGTCAATCTGTTTGAGTGCGCTGTTTTTCATCACTTTTCCGTGCTCATTTCTGTCTTTATTGGCCAAGACACCATCTGATATTCAGCATCACTCCCCGTACATAGCGATTTGCCATTTGGTTTGAGGAATAATGTGAGAAACGGATGATAAAACTATTACAACAGCCATTCAGCCAAAGTGTTACGCTTTCTGTTTGACAAATTGCTGGTTCTATTAATTTTCTTTTTAGAAAAATAAGACTGAATAGGTTAAAATATATTTTAGATTACGTTAAAATTAAAAATTGACCAAAATACCATAGAAATGTAACAGTCCCCTTTTCCTGTCAAAAAGCTTATACCACTACTACAAACAATGTAAATATATCCAAGTGTTCTGCAGCACTAGTCTAGTAATTAAGTCTCACCAGGTTCACACCTGTGACATTGTGGGCTTGATTCCACATTACCATCAGGCAATTTTCCTGGACCCTCAACAGACTGGTCCAAAGTTATTGATTGAGGAGTTCCTGTGTCATAGAGATTGGACACCTCCACTGGCCCCAAAATACTGATCTCAAAATGGACATATGTGAGCGTAAATTCTATATCTTAATTTATATGTTCAATCAAAACACTTTAATTGTATTAACATTCACATCCCAAAGCTCGTGTTGTAAGCTTTTTTAAAAGCACACGTCTCCCAAGCCACTGAAATCATGTCATATGTTGGCAGATCTCTGAATTGTTATTCCGATGCTTAGAGATGACATATCTGACACTAATATAATGCAACTTGGACCCAAAAAAAGAAATAGAAATGTACATTCACATTACATTAAAAATTTTTGTAGATTTTTTTGTCATTCAAGTCTACATGGGGGCAATTTAGGACCTGAACATTTTACAAAATTAAATGATTGAATTAATCGGCCTGCTATGACAATGGTTGCACTCATTGAATGCTCCCAAGGAGCTGAGGATTATGATTGATCAAGTCCATGGCCTGGTAATACTTTTCAAAGTGCTTAGTAATTTACAGTGCTATGTAAATAAGGTCTAATTATAATTATAATTTAGGGGCCTTAATTTTATATAACTGGGTCCAAAACATCAAAATGACATCTTGCTAAACAATTGAATTACCCTGAGTATGGTGTCCAGCAGTTTGATGTGAAGTACCGTGGCTGCACAGATTCCACCGTAGGCAAATAGGAATGCACGGAGGAGTGTGAAGAATGAGTTCAGCCCTGCCAGAATGCCATAGATTGTGAGGTAGTAAGTCACATCGTCACCAGGGGGAGCAGTGAGATATGCAGGAGAAACAAATGTCCTAAAATTAAACAATGCATTATAAGTGCTTCAGAAGGCAGTATCTTTTATTCAATGCTGCACGAAGCAAAAACACAACTCCATTTCAATGCATGTCCTTTCTAGAAGTCTATGTTATGATAACTCTAGAGGCAGATGAAATGGAATTCTACCTATTACTGAAACCAACCATCAACAATCCTTGAATTTTAATTCATTTCTTGTTACAATACAGTTAATCTATTCTCTTTTCAATTGCCAAAAGTAATTGACGGTGACAAAATGCAAACCAGTTATACTCCATAAATGATTGCTTATTACCAATGGGTAGATGATGGCTATCAACTTACCCTGTCGTTAGTAGTGTACGGTGAACTTCATGTGACGTTGAGTTCTTGGAGTTTGATATCCAGTAGGACAACCACCAGTCATTGATATTTCTTGAAGCTGAAATTATTAAGATCCTTATCTTCTCATATAGGCACAGGCAGACGAATTTCCCAAAGACACATAACCATGTAAGAAACATGTGTTTATTAGTAAAGAGTGACATCAGTGGTGATTGAGGAACAGAACTCATGTACCTGTGCATTAAGGGCCCTGTCACACCAACGCAGTTCTTCCTACCATCTCGAAAACGGGACAAAAAGCGAGAGAAAATCATTTAAACGCTGTACAATCTGAGTGAGAATCCCATGGTGTGGAATCCCAGGAATGCTATGGGGCAAAGTTGTTCATTTTTGCTCGTCCTCAGCATGTTTCATCAAGACATTAAACTGAGCTCAAACATGAATTCGAATGAATTTGGCGAGACAAGACCTCAGCAAATCTCCAACTGCACTCATCTGTTTGTGTTAATGCGACAATCAGCTAAAGGTCTCATGCACATAACCAGCTACTGCATTCAGTCATTGCTAAATTTCCAGACTCTTGCCCAACCATTCAGTGTTATAGATCCTTCAGACTCATTTAGAAAAAAAATTGTCTCCATTGAGATGGGCATAAACTGCCTCAGCTGCTGGTGAGGTGTCTTCACACCCCTCTTGGCTATGGGAATGTTCCTGCCTTCAAATAAGAACTTCAAAATTGAAAATATTCGGTAAAAATGTGTAAAATTTTTCAAATCAGTAACTTTAACAATATGAGAGATGCACCACATTTTTACGCTCACCCTGATTTTTTATAGTTTTGTAGTTTAAATGACCTGGGTGCCAACCTGAACGTTGCAAGTGTCTGAAGAACAGAACTCAAGAGCAGTCAAGAACATCCTGTTAACAGTTTTATGTAGCAACCTTTGTTGCATCCGTACTAACCTTGCATTAGCAAAAGTGCGACCAAAGTGGAGGTAGCCAGAACACTGCCAACAGCCGACCAATACGATCTGTATACGGCTAACTTGACAACACCCGTATCTCTCTCCTCTTCTTCGACTAGGGCGACAGAGACTGGGGGCTCCATGTTTTGGTCATCTGTGTCGTTATCAGCTGCCGCTTTGTTTGACTTTGCTTCACGATATTCAGCTTGTTGAAGGATATCATTTGGCGAGCCTAAGAAAAATTATAACACTCCAGTGCTACAACAAGAATGTGGTTGATACATGGTTATGATGCATTAATAGACACATGTCAACAACTACCAACCTTTGACAATAAGTATTCTATGCCTTTCAACTTTTTGAGCACTTATTAAGCCCCTTATATAAGTACTTCCTGGCGTTTTTTGGGGACTTTACCACTACAGAGGTTTGTTGAAAATCAGTCATATGATTAAAAGCTCACTAATTGAAAAGCATAAACCATGGATAAAACAAACAAAAACATCTCATATAAGGAATCTTTCAGTTCAAGAGATCTGTCTGCATCTATAAGTGAACGTTGCATGAACCAGCATGCAAAACACGAGAACAAATTATACATTACATTGAATGCAACCACCGGGGTCTGTGTACTTCACTATGCTTCATTAAATGAATTATCTCCCCTACCTATCTGCACTATTTCACCAGCCTCCATTGCAACCACGACGTCTGCTCGTTGCAAGTACTTGATATGATGGGTGCACAGCACACGCGTTTTACCAGCCAGCACTCCCATAATGCACCTGTTGAAGATATGTCTGGCCACGTGGGCATCAACAGCAGCCAAGGGGTCATCTAAGAGATAGACATCTTTATCCTACAACAGAAATCAACAAATTAAATCACAAACTTCTGGGAACTGCAGGAGTACCAGATTGTTCCTCTTATTATTCGTATTATTCATTATCAAAGAATGCGATTTGTATTACACAATTCATCAATTGTTCACGTGGACGATTGTCATGCACCTTTTTGTAGTTCATGAAGACAATGATAAAAAAGTAAAATGTTACGATTTATTTCATTTCTGCAGTCTTTTGGCAAATACTCATTACACTTTTTGGACAAAAACAGCCATTAGAATGAACGGTGTTTAAAATAGCTAAAAGGAACCGAGAATGCTTAAAATTTCAATCTGTGCTGCAAAGGGACTAGTGAAAAATTGAATAATTTGTTAAATTACTAATTTACAAAAGACAGCAACATATCATTCAGAATAAAAAGTAACATGTTACTGGAAAAGGGAAACTGATTATTCATCAAAAGCTTGAAAATAATGCTTTCCAACGACCTGGTATACAGCTCTTGCCAGCGCCACTCGGGTCTTCTGACCTCCGCTGAGAGTCACTCCACTCTCGCCTATCTCTGTCATATCCCCAGAGGGCAGCACCTTCAGGTCATCCAACAGCGCACATGCCTCCAAGACCTGCTGGTATCTGACCTCATTACAGGCCTTGCCAAACAGAATGTTTTCTTTAATTGTCCCATGTTGCAGCCAGCTCTCTTGTGCCACATAGCCAAAACCCGTGTCTTGATTAGACACACAGATGGCACCACCCATGGATTTCATCTCTGCCAAGATGGCTGACAACAGACTACTTTTGCCGGAGCCCACAGCACCCATAACTCCCACTAGCTCCCCCTGTGAATAAAATGATTAGTTATTTACTTACTTGATGTCATTAGCGAGTGATGGGTATCAGTGATGGTAAGCAAACATAAAAAGTACCATAAACCTGCTGTACATCAAAAAAATAAAATTTGGTTTGAACATCCACTTTCTACAACTTTACTCATTGCCCAGATGACAGGTAATTTCTGAGCTTACATTTCAATACAACACCAGACAACAGGCACAACAGACAGGCACAGAAACTACACCATTCAGTCACGAGAGAGAGGGAGGGAGGGAAGGGGGGAGGGAGGGAGGGAAGGGGGAGGGAGGGTGGGAGAGTCACTGCTGTGGTAGTCTCGTTTAGAATCAAAAGTACACTTTTATCAAATCAACATTACGGGAGGGCATTCAAAATGTCATTCAGTAAAAGAACCAGCATGGCAGCTAGATATCAACGAGAGATGACCAACAGCAGCTCAGTACATTATATAATAGTTACCTTACATATGTAACCCAACTGCACTTGCCAAAGTGAAATTACAAGCCAACCAGTCCAATCATACTGGACCAAGATAAAGCCCAATTAACATGAAATGTACACAGCAATGTGATACAGAATCCAACCATACCTTGTTTATGGTGAGGTTGATGTTCTTCAGGTTAAGCAGTAGATTGTCAGAGAAAGAATCCACACGTTCGTCCTTCCACATGAAGTAAGAGTTGACCATAGACAAAGCACAGTCACTGTTCTCTACAATATAAATCCAGAGCTAAACTGCACAGTCTTCATGCATTTTCTTGGAATTCTCCCTTGCTGTTCTTTTTGCATTGCAATTATGACTGCCATAACTAGGCAGCGTTCACGCCAGACTCCATGCTCAACATCAGTGAGAATCTCAAAATTCACTAAGCGAAGCCTTGTATTTTGGAATGCAAGCAAGTGCTTTCCTGTTGGAACAAAATACAAATGGATTTCAAATGCTGCAGACACTAACTTTTAATTGGTGAAAAAGGTTGTTATCTGCTTACTTTGGAGATTATTATAATGAAAATATCACAACTACAGTAAAATATCTGATAAAAACTAACTTCAAGACTATCGTATTCCTAGGAATTTTTTGGAGTCAACAAGATATTGAAAAATACGAAAACAAGAGAAAACCCCTCAGAACTACTAGAAACCCTTAAAATTTAAAGTCGCACAGAGCTGGAGGATTCGAATGAGAGACTTAATATGCTTTTTACTCCTTAATTGTGTTGGTAATTTCTATTGGTTTGTTTCAATAAATATTTGAAAAAAGGTAGTGTTAGCAAAACAACCATCTAAATGTAGGCAACATTCAATTACAGGTTCCCCGCACCTTGAGAAACAGTGCGACACCTGTTACTCAGTGGAGAACACCAGTTCTCAGAATGAGTCACACTAGTAAGTGACCAATACACAAATGAGTGAATAAAAGCAGTTACAGGATGCTAGACAGAACAGCTTTCTGATCACAATTTTAAGAGTCAGAGTAAAACAGTATCCTTCATTCCTCAGAACCAGCTACAGAATATGGAATTTCCCGATCTGACAAGAGCGCTGATTTGACTTATGTCTGAAAAACATCGCACTCAGAAAAAACTGAAAACTCGCTTGACTGATCAAACATTTGCATTAAGACTAAATTGCTGACGACGATATGAGAAACTTTCAACTAGTTCGTGGTAATAATCTGTTATCAAAGCACGACTACTAACACTCCAAAAATCTTGTTTACACTTTCTTGGGCTTATTATTCTATGGGGAATTGCAATATTACACTATTTTTACATAGATTTTGAAACTACATGTTTGTAAACGCATGTGGCCAAAATAATGAAAATGGGAATAATTGTGTCAGCACTGAAGAGTACCTACCCAGGCTGTAGGTCAATACAACAGGCATCATCTACAGAACATATCAAATGTGATAGACAAAATGCCATTTCCATGACGATGGCTACTTCCGATTACAGAATAGAGTTTCCCTTTGCAAATTTTCTTGTAAATTCCCTGTCATTTTCTGGTGAGATGAAGAACCACTATGACGATTCACTAGCACCCAGTTGTCATGACGGGGAATTCAGGGTCATTTTGTCCGTTACTTAAAGCTTGCACTGTACCTTATCGTGATACAGCTGCGCTGTGTATTCAGATGAAAACACTTTCCGTAAATCTTGGGACTGAATATAAAACTGATCTCAGGTTGTTCCTTGCTCAGATAAGAAGTGATTTCTGGGTTGTGAAAGAGTTACCAGTTTACCATTGCCACATCAGGCTCAGCACATGAAATAGCTCAACAAGACATTTTATCAAACAGTCAAAAACAGTTTGTTTTTCAATGCCTAGAAATCACATTTCAATTTGAGAGAGGGACAAGGTGTGAATAATCTCGGTAAGTGGTCTGACTCAAGTTAGCTTTAAACATAATGCAGGTATAGATCAGCTCTAATACATCATAAACTCCCAACACATAAGGCCAAAAAAGCATAGATGGTTCAGAATCTGTAGTCTGGGACTCCCAACTGATTTTGAGACCTGCTTTCAGCAACTATAAAAACCCTGTCTGCATCAATTTCATCTCTTTTGAAAAACAAGGGTAAGCAAGGTTTGAACTGCCATGACTTGATCACTTTTACTAGCATCAGATGATTTTCAAAGTGAACCACTACAAAAATACATTCTCACCAACTTAATTATCCAAAAACCACAGACCGAAACCAAATATGGTTTTCTTGGCCTGATAAGTGTTGCAGTCACAACTAAAGCTTCCATATGACCTCCATATCACACAAACATAGTGCTAGCCAAAATATGCACCAACCTTGGTAACCCTGATAGTACTTGTTAAGGTTGATTTCACTGAGGAGAAAGAACTCCTGTATTCTCTTGAGGGAGACCCATGCCTCCATTAGACCATTGATGACCCAGGGGAATGCATTGAGAGGACTGATGAGCATGTTGAACAGAGCTAGACTAGTGAACACCTAAAAATAGATTTATACACCACTGCATTTCCCCACTTTTTAGCTGGCAAAGAAACTGAATTAATCCACTAAAGATCATAGAATGAGTCTCATAGTATGCCATACTTTAGGATTCTGTTTCCGTTACCAACAAGAATATTGAAACCATCATTGGCTCAATAAAATGCTTCATTTAATAGGGGTTAGCCAACCTTAAAACCATGAATTTGAAAACGGCACATGTTCATATTATCCATGACTTGAGTTGCCGGCTTATTCTGTAACAATTCAAGATTGGATGAGCATGGCCTCATTATTAAGCCCAAAAGGTGCTTCAGTTAAGAATTTAAAATTGACACTTGAACAGCGGCAAAATTCCCTTTTGAGTGTTATCTTATTTAATTATTTCTATTTAATATTTATGTAATATTATTTAACATAAGAGTGACCTGATCAGTGATAAGGCACTTCAAGAGAATCTTCTAGAAATGATCAAGAATGCTACTGTTCGACATGTGCTGAGAAAAAGAATGAAACTTAAAATAATTAGTAAATATTAATATATAGTTCTTTCAAGTTATAATTTCAAGTTCACTGAATGAGATGGGCGTTCTGAGCGAATAAGAAGGTGAATATACCTTCGCTGCCGTCAGATTGTTTCCCAATAACGAGTACGTGGTGAATGTCAGAATGGAGATGAGAACAGGTGTTGTGGCCCAAAAGTAGACACACAGTGCGTCCAGGTACTTGCGTCCCTTGAGGCTCTTCAGCTCAGCTTGACGCAGTTTGTTGATTTGCTGTGCAAAGTGTGGCTCCCAGGCATGGAACTTGATCACGCGGATACCTCCCAGCATTTCGTTCATCAGCTGAAATGAGTAGAGATGAGTGTTCAAACACCTCCACAAAATACGAATGTACTAAATAACTGTGGAAGACTTTGATTTTCTAATTGAAGGAATTTGAATTCACAAATAATATGCAAAGAAAATAACTTTGAACCACATGAATAATCAATGCGGCATGGAAATATATCGCTAACATTTTAATTATGATAAGTATGCCATCTGTTAGCCAACAGAGGGCATGCTAGCCAGACTTAAACATGTTTGCAAACTTTGAACCAGGTAGAAAAAAACATTTTAAAGAGTGAGTGTCCAGACAGAAAAGTGCATAGTTAAAAACTGACAAGATGCAAAAATTGCCAATTTTTTCAGTAAAAATTTTCAGTCTGCAGCAGATGGCAATTAACCAATAAGAAAATTCAGTAATCTAAAGGGGAATGTTACCTTTCTTAATTTTTGATAAAGTTAGCATATACTTCTAACTCAAATATTTTGGAACATTTCTATAACAAGAGCAACGCCGAGCGTTCAAATGTGCCCTAGACTGCAACGCATTTGGTGTGCTTCAAGGGATGTTTTCTGATCAGTATCATAAAATATGGCCATTAGGATGGCACAGAATATGTCAAATGGGGAGGCGCCGTCTCTCCAATACTAAACTGTTTGCTAAATTTCATGAAAATCCATCACGGAACTCCAAAGGCAAACATGTTAAAAAAATGACAAAGGAACAGTGGTAATCGGATATGTCCATCTGTTGTCAACTTAATAGGAACATACTTGCCAATCTTCCAAAAGATCCTGCAAGGGGTTTAGGAAATAAAGCAGATGCCAGACGGAGACGGCGATGACAATATGAAATTTGTAGAAGCAACAATTCTTCAAATCGCAAGCGTGACACAGTAAACAAAATTAGTTTAAAAAATATCAGCAAGTCTAAGTAAACTATGCTCTTTCACTTTTCCATTCCAAACTGTTTGCCAAAGTTGAGATGCCAGCCAATTTTTAGTCCCTGTNCTCGCTTGACTGATCAAACATTTGCATTAAGACTAAATTGCTGACGACGATATGAGAAACTTTCAACTAGTCCGTGGTAATAATCTGTTATCAAAGCACGACTACTAACACTCCAAAAATCTTGTTTACACTTTCTTGGGCTTATTATTCTATGGGGAATTGCAATATTACACTATTTTTACATAGATTTTGAGACTACATGTTTGTAAACGCATGTGGCCAAAATAATGAAAATGGGAATAATTGTGTCAGCACTGAAGAGTACCTACCCAGGCTGTAGGTCAATACAACAGGCATCATCTACAGAACATATCAAATGTAATAGACAAAATGCCATTTCCATGACGATGGCTACTTCCGATTACAGAATAGAGTTTCCCTTTGCAAATTTTCTTGTAAATTCCCTGTCATTTTCTGGTGAGATGAAGAACCACTATGACGATTCACTAGCACCCAGTTGTCATGACGGGGAATTCAGGGTCATTTTGTCCGTTACTTAAAGCTTGCACTGTACCTTATCGTGATACAGCTGCGCTGTGTATTCAGATGAAAACACTTTCTGTAAATCTTGGGACTGAATATAAAACTGATCTCAGGTTGTTCCTTGTTCAGATGAGAAGTGATTTCTGGGTTGTGAAAGAGTTACCAGTTTACCATTGCCACATCAGGCTCAGCACATGAAATAGCTCAACAAGACATTTTATCAAACAGTAAAAAACAGTTTGTTTTTCAATGCCTAGAAATCACATTTCAATTTGAGCGAGGGGCAAGTTGTGAATAATCTCGGTAAGTGGTCTGACTCAAGTTAGCTTTAAACATAATGCAGGTATAGAGCAGCATGCTCTAATACATCATAAACTCCAACAGATAAGGCCAAAAAAGCATAGATGGTTCAGAATCTGTAGTCTGGAACTCCCAAATGATTTTGAGACCTGCTTTCAGCAACTATAAAAACTCTGTCTGCATCAATTTCATCTCTTCTAATCAAAGTGAGCCACTACAAAAATACATTCTCACCAACTTGCTTATCCAAAAACCACAGACCGAAACCAAATATGGTTTTCTTGGCCTGATAAGTGTTGCATTCACAACTAAAGCCTCCATATGACCTCCATGTCACAAAAACATAGTGCTAGCCATAATATACACCAACCTTGGTAACCCTGATAGTACTTGTTAAGGTTGATTTCACTGAGGAGAAAGAACTCCTGTATTCTCTTGAGGGAGACCCATGCCTCCATTAGACCATTTATGACCCAGGGGAATGCATTGAGAGGACTGATGAGCATGTTGAACAGAGCTAGACTAGTGAACACCTAAAAATAGATATATAAACCACTGCATTTCTCCACTTTTTAGATGGCAAAGAAACTGAATTAATCCACTTAAAATCATAGGCTGAGTCTCATAGTATGCCATACTTTAGGATTATGTTTCCTTTAACAACAAGAATATTGAAACCATCACTGGCTCAATAAAATGCTTCACTTAATAGGGTTTAGCCAACCTTAAAACCATGAATTTGAAAACGGCCCATGTTCATATTACCCATGACTTGAGTTGCCGGCTTATTCTATAACAATTCAAGATTGGACGAGCATGACCTCGTTATTAAGCCCAAAAGTGCTTCAGTTAAGAATTTAAAATTGACACTTGAACAGCGGCAAAATTCCCTTTTGAGTGTTATTATTTTATTTAATTATTTCTATTTAATATTTATGTAATATAATAAGAGTGACCTGATCAGTGATAAGGCACTTTAAGAGAATCTTCTAGAATTGATCAAGAATGCTACTGTTCGACATGTGCTGAGGAAAAGAATGAAACTTAAAATAATTAATAAATAAATATATAGTTTTTTCAAAGTTTTAATTTCAAGTTCACAGAATGAGATGGGTGTTCTGAGCGAATAAGAAGGTGAATATACCTTCGCTGCCGTCAGATTGTTTCCCAATAACGAGTACGTGGTGAATGTCAGAATGGAGATGAGAACAGGGGTTGTGGCCCAAAAGTAGACACACAGTGCGTCCAGGTACTTGCGTCCCTTAAGGCTCTTCAGCTCAGCTTGGCGCAGTTTGTTGATTTGCTGTGCAAAGTGTGGCTCCCAGGCATGGAACTTAATCACGCGGATACCTCCCAGCATTTCGTTCATCAGCTGAAATGAGTAGAGATGAGAGTTCAAGCGCTTCCACAAAATACGAATGAACTAAATGAATATAACTGTGGTAGACTTTGAAAAGTAAAAAATATGTCAAAATTGTCCAAAAATGGAATGGTATCACCGTCTCCTTAATAAATACTATTTTTATATTTCATGAAAATATATCAAGGAACTCCAAAGATACAGAGGTAAAGTAAAATTGCCAGCGGTAGGAATACATCTGCCATATTTCAGTAACATCGAGCAAGGGGTTTAGGAGATATAGCAGCGGATGCCAGACGGAGACAGCGATGACAATATGAAATTTGTAGAAGCAACAATTCTTCAAATCGCAAGCGTAAACGAAATTAGTTTAAAAAATCTCAGCAAGTCTAAGTAAACTACGCTCTCTCACTTTCCCACTCAAAAATATTTCCCAATGTTGAGATGCCAGCCAATTTTAGTCCCCGTCCCAACACATAACAATTTCCCATTTGACTTGAGCAATGATGCCATAAACATCTGGTCACTGGTATTAACACTTATATAACACTTCATCAGACCAGACACACAGAGTCTCCATTGTGTAAATTCCTCACAGCATCACAACATCCGATTTGAAAATGGACAACAATTGTTCAAAATACCTTTTGGGATAAGTAAAATACGCCAAAAAGATAACATTCCCCCAAAAGTTTGTATCTATAACTGTTAAACTATCAATTAAAACATATACACAGTGTTATGGAAACTTGTTAATAATCAGCAGGTTACCTTAACCCTGGAATCTTTCTGATGCATCATCTTTGTGCTGAGGTCAGCAATTTTTATTGCCAGCCATCGATTGATGGGGATCAGGATTACAGCAAAGCCTAGCCCAGCAAGAAATGCGATGCCAATCTGCTGATACAGCAAAAACAGTGACACGGCAATCTGGAATGGCAGACTCCAAAACTGGTGGAAGCTGGGACAAAAATTCACGATGCGATCACTGTCTGTACTCATAAAGTTGACTACCTGTCCTGAACTGAACCGCGAGAGTGTGACACTATTAACGGCAAGAGTCTTCCTGTATATTGTCGTGATTACAGCGGTGCGTATCTTCAACCCTACGCACTGCACCAGATAGTCAAACTGCGAGTTACAAATTGCAGAAAACAAAGTGGAGAAAAACAACCCCGAGGCGTACAGATATCCATGCTGCACAGGTTCTGTGGCATCTTCCATGAACGAGACGAGTAAATTGAGCAATAAAGGCCCAGTAAATCCCAAACCGTCCGCAATTAGTTTCAAGATCCCAATAGCGTAATACTCAACACCGAATGCTTTGTGAAGCACTTGCAAGAACGATGGCTTCTCTTTACCTTCACTTGCTGAACATTCAACTGTACCAGTAGTCACCAAGCCAGCTGCATTATTCAAAGAAGAAGCATCTATGTCACAAGCTTGCTCAGGGATGGAAACCATGAGACGATCTCCAGTGCTTGAATGATATGCAGTTTGTTTTAAACAAGCGCATTCATTAAAGAGACTCTCTACCTTTTCCGTTCTGAGTTTGGACGGCAAATCAAACAAATCATTCGCGCTATCAATTTTCTTCTTTGCACCCTTGCTGATCATTGGTTGAACCCAACAAAAGAACAATTTAGACAGCAGATTGGCTTTGTCATCCGCGACTCCCAGCTGATCTTGTCGTTGGTCCAACAGGTGTCGCCTCTCCTCAGTATTCTCAGTCCGACGAATTTTATGTGTCACTGGTATCACGGTAAACAGATAAATTACGTAGAAAAACCCTGTAGCGAATACGCAGCTGGTTTCAATGACGCTGACCTGCGATTGCTTTAACTGGAAAATTACAGTCCTCAGTTGTATCACCCAACACACGGGACAGAGCACAAATGCCACTAACAATGCACAAGGTCCGCGACTACTAATAAACGGTATGACTGTGAATAGCTTCACTACGAACACAAGATGGAGAAACCAGGTGAAGGCCGTAATACTATGTGTCACTATATCAACAATAAGGGGCGGTGTGGCTACAACAGTCACACTCAGCAAGAGACTTACGACAGGAATGCACATCAAGAATAATACGGCTAGCAATCGAAAGGTCAAATGTCGTGGAGGATAGAGTCGCTCCTCATTACTGTTACTACGGTAATAAGCAGTGTAGTATATGCTCAGAATAGAGAGGATGACATGACAAGGACACACGAACACCAACTGTTCGAAACAATGGCCGAAGTCCTGAGAGGAGCTGTTCCATATTGGCAACTTGTTGCTGGGACCAGTGCCACAAAAGTCATCCCAGTGCAACATCCTAATTCATTCAGTGTGCAGTTCTCAAGTCAATGTTGCTAATACCTAAAACAAACAAGAAGCCAAATTCGGAAGCTATATTTTTGTTGTATGTCTTGAAAATACTCGAGGAATAAAACGAGACATTAGATAAAAACTTATCCTAGAGAATTAACATACACATTATACAATGTCCAACATTTCGGAAGTAAATTAATCCATCATCACCACGGAAGCCTGGGCTCTTACCAGCTCACCCAATGGTGTGCATTTACTGCAGCTGCTGGTGTCAGACTGTTTTCCATTGCTCTTGATAAGTTGTGGCCCTTTTGTGAGCTTTCTACTAGACGACAGTGGACTGACCTACCACCGATGTGTTGGACATCGTGTATAGATAAATAAACAAAACAAAAGTCATGTTATCAGAAATCGTTCTTAGTTTTCTATTGCTAATTTGGCCAACAACCAGCACAGTGTGAATTCTTTAAAAGGCAGGTGGTGTCTATGTAAGAGTTAAACAGAATTCAGTTCATTGTGTTTTAACATGTTACAAACCTGGCCTGTACCAAGTCTTTTTATTTAAACAACTCCTCATAAAAATTGTGCCTCCACTTGTTCCTTACTCAACTAAGAATTAATTTCTGAGACCCGGCTCAACAAGTTGGTTGTCTAATGCATCAAGCATAATCTCAACCAATAACTAAGGGTCACATCTTCCCAAGCCTGGAAATCCCTTCTAGTCACAATTTATGGATCACCTTGAGACCAGTTTTATAAGATTAAAGGCCCTTTCATACTAACTCAACATCGGTATGAGCAGAGCATCGATGTAAACTCTCACTCATGCATCCTGTGTGCGCCAAGATTTTTTTAATGTGACAATTTGAGAACATCTACATGTGGTAATTGCTATTAAACAGTGGCCCCAGGCGATAACTTCGATGAGACCAGAGTTGACCGTTCATATTGCATCACAGTGTTGACGCTCCACTGTTAAAAAAGCTTGTTCACTGCGAAGTTAACTGGCACTGTTAACTTTGATCTAGGACCAAAATTAATCGTTCACACTGACCGAAACTCTCCAAGCATTGACGCGACCACGTTAGTATGAAAGGGTCTTAAATGTCAAAGCTCGTAAGTTATTTTTGACTGAGAAAAAGGGTTTATAGCAGCTTAAAGTAATCCAGGCTTACGTTTCTTGAATATTCAGTCACACCTCGTGCTATCCTGGGGTCTATTTCATGAAACTTACAGAGGTTGTAAGACAAATAGTTGTTCTTATGCTCCACACAATTATTCTTGACAAATAATTAAATCTCACCTGAGCAAAAATGCAAAGTCAGTTTCATGTAACAGACCCCAGGTGGTGGCAATCATCTACAGCCCCATATTAAACAAATCTGTAGTCACTTCCTCATTTTACAGAATGATACACTATGCACTTTACCGAGTTGCTAACCTAATTTAGATTGCTCTTAAAATTGACAATTTTGACAGTATTTCTCTATATGTGGCTTTCATCAACGTGAAGAGATAACTCAAGGCATACCCAGTGAGTGGTCTTTTCCAATTAAACAAATAAAAAAATCAGTCCGCAGCTACAAATATCAAATGTACTTGCCACTAATCCACATGTCACATTGGATAGAACACTATCTGATAACTGACCTGGTTATCACTAGGTCACCACAAGCCCATTTTTTATCAGGAACACCCTCTTTCTCTTTCTCATTTCAGATCATCTGAAAGCAGACAGACAAAATGTGATAAACATGAACTTATCATTACAAATGAGGTTCATAGACCATTGCTCTAAAGCATGGTAAATTTTCACTTATTTAGTATACAATATGGCCAACATGTGAAATTCTGTTTTGTTAAATTTCTCCACAAAAGTAAAGATTAAGGACATTTCAGTCTATTGTGAGGATGGTACGCAGTGTGTAGATGTCTTGAAACGGCATTTGCTAATTAAAAGTTCACGTCAACTGCAAAAAGGATATCATCCACTGATATAAGGAAAATGATCATTTTGGCAATTATTATTTGCCAAAATAAGTGAAGAATTACTGTGGATATTGTTAATGGTTTTGGAACCATGATGCTATCAAAGAACTAACTAATGGACATCTGACTAACTGCAATAACGCATGTACTTTAGTCATGAATTTTCCATATAGGTAAGACAGCTGCATATAATTTACAAGTTAGTGTTATCAATTTATAATGTGGATTAGTCTAGTATACGAAAATTTAACAATCAGTAACACCAAAAGCTTTTCTATCAAACAGCTTCAACTTTTGTCCAAAGCATTGCAATCTTACAGATAATGCATAATGTTAGAGAAGTTGGTGGTGCGAAAATAACAATTTCACCTTCAGTTGATACAAATAGGCAAAACTTTATGAACATTCTTCAAGGTCAGATCACTATTGTGGCCCTGTTGCCATTGGTTACAGTAAAGTCGTCATTTTTTCCATTTAACCACACTTTTAATGCAGGGGAAAACAAATTCAGTCACTCAGGGAAAAATCCCATCAGCTGCCAGCTATGTGCTCTATAAGTCAACCCACTGGTTGACCTGAATATCATTGCATTCTTAGAAAAAATCATTGACAGAGACACTACTGCCTGCATGGGAAAAATGTGAATGACATGTACAGCATTTATTTGCTATGTGAACAAGACATTTTTAACACAATTTCTAAAACTTTTTAAATCAATGTTCTGCACTCAAGAAAGCAATATACAGATGTCAAAAGCAAATGCCCACTTTTAATAATGGAAAAAGCATGAAACTCAGCACATAAGATGTCGGAAATATGAAGTGTTTGCTACAACACCCAGAGACATATCGTGCTAACGCAGTTTTTCTTTGTTTGTGCCTGTGAAATGGAACAGGGAAATGGAGGTAGGTAATCGCAAAAGCAAGAAAATGCACATTGAAGCATTACCACGACGACACAAATACGTAACTATCATTCATGTATGTCAAAACACAGGACATCATTAGGCTGAGGCTGAACGATTACGCTAAAAGTTGAAAACCACAAATAAGCTGCATACATAAAATGCTGCATAAGAGTATAACGAAATGAGTTGCTGCTGCGGTGTATGCTAGCAACTCACACCAGCTATTGAAAACAATTAAGTTTGAATGACATGTAGATGAAAAGATGCTTAGCAAAATAAAAGGACCACTTCACAAATCATGCGGGAAAAGCCTGATGAGATAATGACTCAAGAACATGAATTTGAAACTGCAGTACTGTTTTAACTTACATACAGACCCGCCATTGACACAGTCAAATGCACTAAAAGTGACAACATTAAACTTTGCAAAATGTCACTGGTTTAAAAAATATATCATGTTTGATGAATGGCATTATCTTATGATGGAAATGCAAACCTTTCAAAGATGGACTGCTAAAAGCAACTATTATTACTGATCGTCCAAGCCTAGGCCAAAGAGTGAGTAAAGATTAGTCATGTTCCAATATAACACAATTCAGACACGAGAAACTTTTGACAAAAAATCCTAACTTATATTATAGCACCAAAAACACTGAGTTTATCCAGTTTCCCCCAAAACCTTTTGCTTTCCACAAGTTGTCCAATTCATTTCATTTTGTGGCAGTTATTTGCAGGACATACACAAGAAAATCCTGAGCTTGGTTGTGAAATACCAGCGAAATATTCATTTAACTAACCTAGAATGATCTTGCATGATGTTGCCATGTAATCACCTGCCTTATTTACACCAGGTCATGAGGACTACATTGCTTCAGCCAAACAGATTTACAGTCTCAAGCTGGCACTATACTTTGACCAGTTGCACATCTTAGTAGGCTACATGAGGGAAGTTTCTCAGCAAAATTCGACTTGCCTTGGCTAAGCCCACAAAAGCCACTTTCTAGGCATAGAGGGACAATTGTCAGAGCACTTGACATTAAGTCTGTCAAGCTTGAATAACTACTCCGGTAATCGCGCCAGAGTATATGACGTCATTTCCTACAGCGCGAGCAGTGTAAAAATGGCCAATTTGGGCAACTCAACGAATGACTGTTTAAAAAAATGATTACAGCACTATTTACTCAAGTTGGAAGGAATCAAAGACATCAACTGCCTCCTAGGGTGTCCCCCTATCAAGCCCTTCAAATCTTGTTTGCTCGAAGGTTCGACTTTTTACTACTCACTTGTCACCTATCGGTGAACTTCTGAACTGAAACATTCACTGGGCTCATTAGCTGGCATTTGGATCACAACTACATGATGTCATTAGGTCAAAAACTAAGAGTAGAAGATCACAGATCGATTTGATTCGTTGTTGTTAGAGGAACGTAAAAAGAGGCGAAATCTATCCAGTAAGACCGTTTGCGGTTTTCTAAACGTGTCAAGAGAATTTGATTTTGTTAATACTAATCAATGAACAAAAAATTTCCTCGCATTTTTTAGGTTTATACCCATTGGCTAGCTGGCTGGCTATACCCAGCCCCTAGACTTGGTGCAAAGCTCTATACTAAATATGTATACAGCTTTGCGTCATTGCGAGTAAAGAACTGATGAAATAAAATTTAACACAAAATTAGTCATTAAAACCTACCATTCCTTGAGTAAACTTAATTATTTACAGGTGTTGTGAAGTTGGAATTCTACCATTATTCTTGCTGTTAAAATTGAGGTGCGATCATTTGCGTCGGCTTTCGGCAGAATGAAATATTGCGCCACCTGTTGGCTGGTTTCTTTTTTCCATAATTATTCTATCAAATGTTCTTCTTCCCTCAAGTTGTGTACATGTTACGACAAATAATCGGAATTGGTTTCATTTCGTTACAAGTTTTTAGTATTTTAATACTAGCAAACCAAATTTCACAACACACTTTGGTGCTTCGAAGTTGCCATCGTCTCCCGAAAGATATCGCAAAAATTAGGAAATGGCGTGTGTGCCTGACACAAGTGTACTGTTTTCAAAACAACAACATTCTTTTCATTGTTACAAAAGGTGGAGAATGATGCAAGAAAAAAACGTTTGTTACATTGTTTTGCACTTAAAGAAAGTTTAACGGTTGTAACGGTAAGGGCAAGGTGAGTGCCGGTTGACTCTGATTTTGCATGCACCCCCGCCAGTCTTTATTTCTAAATATTGATGTAAGTTTCACGGCAAGGTGACGAGCAGAACTACCCGGGCCGTGAGACATTTCGGGGTGGTACCTAGCTGTATTTTGAGGACAGTCTTCTAACAGCTAGCTGCCAAAAGCTGGATGGCAACCAAGACCAAGCCCCGGGCTACCACAACTTCACAAGGGCTGTATTTTTAACCAGCACAAACAAAACTCACCACTTGATATGTAATTTGAAGTTCACTGGTATGTTTTAATCTTTCACAAAATTTTTTCAACAAGAGTGCATCCTAAGTGTAGTAAAACACAATATGACCGAGGTTCATCTTCAGTTCACTTGCAAAGTCCACATTTACAATTCACTACGCCATCTGGTGACCGGGAGCGATAAAATTATCTCACTAATCAAAAGAGCGGTAATTTTCAAAATGGCGATGTCAACAAATGTGGATTTTTACGAGAATACGAAACGTCTACAAGAGTTTCAGCATGCCAGGTGACACTGATTTTGTTAATGTTATTGCCAGCAAACAAGTCGGATATTGCTGCGGGCGCTGGTCGCACATAGTGGACTCTGATTTTGAGAACCAGTTTCACTCACTGACACTGCAATATCGCCATTATCGGGTCCGTTGGCGTTGAACATACTGATTCACTGATTGATATTTGATAATTTGATTGCCTGGTTCTCTAATTTCTAAATCAGGGACCGACATCTATGTCCGACCAGTGCCTATTTTCTAGTTTTTGAAATTGAAGTTTGAACACTGTGTCTGTGTTGAATGTTGTCTGAAGTCTTCTTATTCAAAAACAATCCAAATTAATTTGGCATACCCGATATTATGTAATAATCACAACCATCTCACTCCACTTTGACCTTTTTGATTTCTTTTTGCGGAAAAAATGAGAGCGACAACCCAAAGTATATATGTCACATGTATCCATCTGCGGTTGCACTCTTACTAAAATTGATATACATAATAAAATTTCACAATTCCTTCTCATTCCAGTGAACAGAAAAGAAAGGAATTATCACATCAGCTCAAAATGTACCACAAGTCAGATGAAAGATTGTAAGTTTTCTATTTCTTAACTTTCTTTTTATGCGCCCACATATTTATGTGTGGACCCATTATGCTGTATCTCCGTTCGTCCGTCCGGGCGGTGTCCGTTCGGCGTCCGTTTGGCGTCCGCTGCTCTATCTCCAAAACCCTTTGACTTACGTTTATGAAATTTGACACATATGTTCCATTTGTGAATGGGACGGATCCGACTACTGGTGTGCCCCCTAGTGGCAATTTTAGTTTTTATGCTAACCTTTGTATCTTCAAAAGTACTGAACGGATTTTCATGAAATTTAGTATATAGGCACCTATTAGTGAGATGACGCTATCCTCTCGTTTTCGGATGGATTCAACGTAGTTTACATCACCTAGTGGCCATTTTTACTGTTTTCGTGTCTGTTTCTATGCGTCCACCCCTCTATCAACTAAATGCTCAAAGGATGGTTTTGAAAATTGGCATGTATGTGCTTACTATAAAGAGGACGGTTGACGATGATTTTCCGATGATTTTGAGTACTGTGGCGTTTCCTAGTGACAGTTTTTTTTTGCGCCTATGGCTGTATCTCCAAAAATGTTTGCAGGATCTTTACGAAATTTAGTAAGTGTATTTATATGATGTTAACAACGGACGACGACGACTTTTGGACGGATCCGACTACCGGTGTGCCTCCCAGTGGCAATTTTATTTTTGTACGTTTCCCTTTGTATCTTCAAAAGTCCTTAACGGATTATCATGAAATTTAATGTGTAGGCACCTATTAGTGGGATGACGCTATCCTCCCATTTTCGGATGGATTCGACGTAGTTTGCGTTTTTTTTTGCGTCCACCCCTCTATCAACCAAACCGCTCAAAGGATGATTGTGAAAATTGGCATGTATGTGCTTACTATAAAGAGAACGGTTGATGATGATTTTTCGACGATTTCGACTACTGTGGTGCCTCCTAGTGGCGTTTTTTTTGCACCTATGGCTGTATCTCCTAAACCATTCGCAGGTTCTTTACTTAATTTAGGAAGTGTATTTATATGATGTTGACTACGGATGACGACGACTTTCGGACAGATCTGACTACTGGTGTTCCCCCTAGTGACAATTTTAGTTTTTTACGTTTAACTCAGTATCTTCAAAGGCGGATCCAACGGACACTGTGCCCACTTGTGGCAATTTCATTTTATTCTGTTTTCCTTTGTTTCTCTGAAGTTCCTTGACAGATTTTTATGAAATATGGTATGTTCCT
The DNA here is from genome assembly GCA_002633005.1 of Phoronis australis. Taxonomy (NCBI): domain Eukaryota; kingdom Metazoa; phylum Phoronida; family Phoronidae; genus Phoronis; species Phoronis australis. The sequence continues at coordinate 696,391 of NMRA01000174.1, read as the reverse complement.
GTTTTTGGATGGATTGTATGTTTACAAATAAATAACCCTAAAAGCACACCATTTGCAATGCATTCGTGGGTGCATTTCAACACTAAGCGTTGCTCTTGTTTAATGCTTCAAGTTGATTGAAGCACCACATGGCTTCATTCTTATTGTATACATGACCTAACAGCATTTCTTCTCATAATTGCAAAACTTGTAATTTTCCATTTTTCAAGGGCTGAATACTTTACTGTGAATGATGGAAAATTTACCAAAAGTTTGTTTTATGACAGCCACACAGTACAAACCATGCTGCCTAGTAGTAGGCTATAATTTTCTTAACCTTTGTTTTTGTGGAGAAATTTGACAAAACTGTGTTTCACTGGTCGGCCACATTGTGTGCTAAATAAGTGAAGAATTAACTACAATCTCTGTCTTTTTCTGGCCAGGTTTTATTTTTTGGATTATGTGGTTTTTGATGAAGTTTTGCATCCANAATTAAAAAATGCGTTGAACAAGGCTTTTACACCTAAGTTTACAAAAACAGCTCCCTTGTATTGGGCTTTTTTAAGTACTAAAAAACTGTTGATCAAGACTTTTATGTTTAAATTTACGAAAACAGCCAAATAGCTTACCAAACGGGTATTACAGATATTACAGATATTGGTTGAACGATGAGTGCACTGTTTTTGGTCATCTCAAGTCAAATTCTGTTATAAAGTTTATTATATCAACTTCACTAGCTTTATATTCTGTACAATGAGTCATCAAAGCTGTAGTTACCAACAAAAGAAAAATGCACAGATGATGTGTGGTTTATATTTTGACAACAGGTGTCACTGCTGCTCCATTTTAGACGCACATAGAAAAGTATGAAACAGGCGAAAACTCAAACATTTTAAATGGGGATATTCTTGCGGCACATCATATTATTAAAGTAATGACATTTATTTTGCTTTTGGTATTTTTAAAAAAAGATGAAGTACATGAAATTACAGCTCTGAAACACCAGTTTGGAGTTAAGCAAGGTCCATGTCCCTATATAAAGTGCAGAATGGCAGTGGCATGTGAGTCTATTGAAAGCAGACACTCTGGCAACCAACCACGGGCTAATGATTGACAGGTCTACCAACTAGTTTGAAAATAGTTAGAATATTGCAACATTTTAAATACTTTGTATATCTCTTTCGGAGTTAAAAGGGCCATCTTCCAGCTTTGATTAACTGGGAGTCTTAGTAATCTTTCAATGTGGGTGTCCAAACTGGAGAAATTCTGAGTGACAGGGCGTCCAAATGATACATTGGGCGTCCTTGCCAGGGCGTCTACAAATGGACGCCCAGGACGTACGCTGCATGAAGGCCTGCCCAGCACTAATCTTAACCCTTTAACTCATAAATGACGTTCCCAACCCTAATAGTCGAAAGTAGTAATGATCTTTATTTAAAAGTCGGTGAGGTTTAACAATGAAACATTAGCACTTAGTGCTATTATCTGACAATTTTTGAAATCTACAAACGCAAACTACAGTACAGAAAATATACAGAATTTTAACATAAATTTTAATGCAAAAGTACATGTACATGTTATGGGGTGTGTAGACATCTGTAGCAGTTTTCACAAGAGCAATTCTCGGAGAAAAAATCATAAGCATGAGTGGCAAATTCATTTAAGGCAGTAAATTGACTCATTGCCGACTTTCTAAATTCAAGCTTTCCTGACAAAGGACAGGTTCCAATATCATGTACATTTTTGAATACTTCAAAAGATAAACATTTCATCTTTCTCTTTGTCTTTGAAAAAGTTTAAAGAATTACCTTTGACCCTTTATATTAGGCAGATAGAATCCATCAAAATGATTTAAAGTGCAGTAGGTTTGACTTCCGGATAATTTAGACCCATGGCTACAATGCAGTATTACCGCAAGTTAGATACTGGATAGTTGTAACCCCTGATTATAAAAACCAGTCATTTGTTGTTTAGTATACATTGTTATGTCAAACAAAAATTAAATCAGTTGAGCCATTTTTGGGTTATTGCTTGTATGCAATTGTCATGATGTATTGCCTAGCTATGACCCTGTAATGATCCATGCTTGGCGATTCAGCTCACTCTCATTTGAATTTATTATGATCATGCCCAGGGCAAATTTCTGGAGCTTGCATCAGATATTGATCATATTGACCTTTAAAACAGGAGTGTTGATGGTTTAAGCTAATTAATCTTTAGTATTGAAGGTTTTGAATGAAAAGTATCACTTTAAAATTTAAAAGTGCACGTAGTAGTTGTGCACAAAACTAAAAGTCCAATTATAATTTTTATATTAAATTAGGGAAGGCCCTGTAAAAGACTTTTCAGCCTGCTGATCATAGGGCCACCTATAATTTATAGGAAGGTAATTATAAACAAATAAAAGTTACAATAAATATTACGAACAAATAAATGAACGTAACAATGAAATTTTTATTCATGAACAAATTCATACTAATGACATTAAGACATTAAATAAATAACGGCAAACAATATATTATCAAAATTTAATGATTCTTATGCAGAGTCACAAACAGCAGTTGGCAGTGATGCAATCAAGACAATATTTGTCAAAGCAACGATTCCTAAAATAATTTATTACACTAAATAGAGAATGACTTTGTATAAATCTTGTCAAGGTTACAGCATGAATGACTGTTTTATAAGGTTAGGTAAAACAATACGCAGAGAATTTTTAAAACGATTTTTAGAACAGAAGTTAGTTCTTAGTAGATTTCTTTGCCTGGTGTAATGGTGGTGAATGCTAGAACGGAGAGCAATTATATTGAAATAGTTCGTTAGCATGTTAGTAACATATTTAAACAGAAGAATTTGATAATGGCAGCCATGTGTAAATCTTCAATTTTAAGAATGCGTGATGTCTTGAACAAAGGCTCAGAGCGATCAATATATTTGTAATAAATCTATTAACATTCTTTTGCAAACCAAATATTAATTGCTAATGTTCACTGCTCTATATATGTATACGATAATTTAGATGAGGCAATATTATTCTGTTACAAAATGTTCTCAATACTGAATGTTTAAAACATCAGTAAACTTACTGTACTTATTTTACAACTTATGCTATGGGTGTGATTTCCACACAGAGCTCAAGGTGATGCATTATCTTTGAAGTAAATATTGTGATAATTCAATTGCCAAATTATGGAAAAAGAGTTATCAAGGCTTTTATGCACGGCACAAATTTAAAAAAATATTTTAGATGTATTAATTGTGATATATCATCATCTTCCTTTTGTGAATTATCAAGAGATTACCATCTAAGTGTGACACTTTGTGACCTTTTTTATTAATTTTCTTTTTGCAGAAAAAACGAGAGTGACAACCAAAAGAATTTATGCCACATGTATCCATCTGCTGTTGCACTCTTACTAAAATTCATATAAAATTTCACAATTCCTTCTCATTCCAGTGAACAGAAAAGAAAGGAACTATCACATCAGCTCAAAATGTACCACAAGTCAGATGAAAGATTGTAAGTTTTCTGTTTCTTAACTTTCTTTTTTAATGTAGTTTTAAGTTGATTGAAGCACCACATGACTTCATTCTTATTGTATACATGGCCTGAAAGCATTTCTTCACACAATTGCAAAAATTGTAAAATTCCATTTTTCAAGGGCTGAATATTTTGCTGTGAATGATGGAAAATTTACCAAAAGTTTGTTTTATGACAACCACACAGTACAAACCGTGCTGCCTAGTAATAGGCTAAAATTTTCTTAACCTTTGTTTTTGTGGAGAAATTTGACAAAACAGAGTTTGACTGGTCGGCCATATTGTGTGCTAAATAAGTGAAGAATTAACTACAATCTCTGTCTTTTACTGGTCAGGTATTATTTTTTGGGTTATGTGGTTTTTGATGAAGTTTTGCATCCAGTATTTCCTAATGCGGTTTTATTTTTAACAGTCTTTTGTAGTTGTCTTTCGCAAGCATGGTGTGGTGAAAAGTGATTACAATAGGTCATGGACAATAAAGTATAACAACACATGCAGTCGTATGACCAGTGTGTTATTGAAGAGGACGGGCATCTGAACTTTTGTTAAAGTCTTATTTGATCTTGACTTTAATACTTTATGAACCTTATCTAGCAAGTTGTTGAAGTTAGTTGTGTTCTTACCGCAGGCAAAAATTAGAAGCGGCCAAGCTGCAGGTCTACTGGAAGAAAATTTGTGAAGACGAGAAGAAAAGCCGAGCGCGAAATGAACGGTTGCTGCGGGAACTTGACAGGGTGGAGAGCTCAATGGGTGCACTGCGTGCAAAGACCGAGAGGCTGAGATTGAAGAAGGTTGTATATAGCACGCCACAAGTGTTCTGTATGATATACTATTATTTACTGTAAACTCGCAGGTTAAAGCCCTGGGTGCTTAAATTGGGAAACCCTGAGCCAGGGGAGTGGGCGATGACTCAAGCAGTGGGTGCTTAAACCCGAAAATTGGCAAAAAGTCGGGGATGGACGATTACCCGGGCATAGGCATTAACTCGCGAGTTTACGGTATGTTGTAGCGATATGTAGCTGGGGCATCCAACCCCTGCCATATTCACTAGTAATAAAGAAGAAAACTAATTGCTGATAGCCTGACTTGCAAATGCTATAGTGTCACCTATTAGCGCCCGGGAGCTTATTTTTCAGACATTTTTACACGGCACTTATTCAACAAGGTCAGTTTTGCAGACCTGGCACTCACTTAATGTTGAATGATGTTACAGTGTCAACTGCACATTATGTTTGAGTTTTTATAAGTAGACATTGTTTTGAATAGAGTTTGTTCCACTTGACAACCATGGATTGGCTTCTGCACGTTATATACACTTTTGAAATAACCATTACGTCACTGGTCATGATTTCCAGTGCCTGCAATACATCTATTCATTAAGTTCCATGCGTAATGTTGACTTATGTTTAGTTAGTAGTAGGCCCGAGACTACTCAGCAGTAAAAATTGTTCTGTCAACTAGTCTTGAATTAAAAGGAGCTTAAGAACACTTGCACTCACAACCCTCTCTGAGCAATCCTTCAGATGATAAGACAATGTGAAGACACTGGCTTGGTGACAGCTTACCATAATGTTGGATATTTGTGATGGTTCCTTAATAAGAGCCAGTCTCGAATATGTACCTGGTAAAAACCAGTTAAAAACACCATTCTTGATTAAGTGAGGCTTCTCAAATAAGAACCAGGGAGTGGGTTTGTTAAGCACTTTATAGTAACAGTTCTAGTATAAATATTATAGTTATTCTTCCAAATCCCACTATTAAGGGTCTATATATGTCAGCTAAATGCCGAGGACATAATGTTCTAGAATAAGAAAGCACCCACCCTCATCAGTTTCAGCTGAGGTCTCCACCTTTTTTCAAAAGCCTCAAACACACATGCAAGCAAGGCTATTTATAAGTGCTGTGGCTTGCCAAGTCAGCAACAATTACCTCCTTACTGGCTGTCAGTGAATAAAATTGGTTATATCTATTTCTAACACTCATCTTTGATAGAGGCAGTATGAAGATTACATTGAGCGTCTGTATCCAAGATGGAGACAACGTGTTATGGAGAAATTGGAGGAAGCTAAGGTATTGGAATGTTTTCTATAGATGATTTTTTCATTTTCCAATGGTTTTTATGTTATTGGGAGCATTTTCGGATTGTAGCTATGGTGTAGAACTAATGAAAAAGCATTTGTTTGGTGCTACTTGTCTCAAATGAAAAACGAGAAAAAAATAAATTTCAGTTGTCTGCCTTGTTGCGTCCTAAATTATTTGAGATTTCACTTGATATCCTGTTTTATTTAATATCCAGTCTGATGTAAGTGTACTTCATAAGTTATGCTCATGGGGTGAAGGTAGATCTTGGAAGACACGAAAAGTTATTTATTGTCAGAGACTTGGTATTCTGTGATTTGAAATTAATTCCTGTTTTGAAATCTTATCTCGTTTTGAGTTCTAGATCAATTCCTCTCCAGGCATATGCAATATTTTTTAATTTGATAGGGCACATTCAGTTGTTGTTTTGAATGATTTTATCAACCATTTTTATTTTTGTTATGGAAAAATGTTGTATTTGCTCGTAATTATTAAAATCTGTCAGGATTCCTTCATTTAGTTAAGTAGTAGCATGACAAATTTAATTTCAGAATCGTCAAGAACAAGAGGGTAGTTTTACCGGCCCAAGCATTTCATCCCAGTATCAGCCGATCCCTGGCCACCTTTTACCTCAGTCATATGGAACACCCTCTCAATCCTGGTATCCCAGTCCTGACCAATCACGTCTCAGTCAAGGCTTTATTCCACCAGCTCCGCCCCCACAACATTCCATGTCACAGCCTCAGTGGAACAGTGGACCTCCACAGAGCCGTATCGCTAGCTTCGAGCCTCACCAGCAACTGATGCAAAGTTCGCCTTCACATTTTCCTACTAGAAATGAACTGACACCACATCAGAATGCACCAGGTACTCTGATGGCATCACAGATAGGTCTGAGACCTGGAATGGAAACTGCGCCCCATCCTCTGATCACTGCAGCAGGTGACAGGAATACCTCTGCTGACTCAATGAACGACTCCCTCTCACTTGCTGCACCTTATCCGAACCATCTTCGTCTGCCCGGGTACTCGTCAAACCAGCCATTCAACCAGACAGACGGTCCTGCTATCACGTCTCAACCAAACCTGAGATCAGCTCCACATCACACGCCGGTGCTGGATTCCACCAGCCAACCACTGTTACAAGTAAACCAGCAAATCTCCGTAACCACTCCCCGTATTCACCATGGCAATAATGAGGTCCCAAGGCGCACAGACTACCTGCAGTCACAATCAACTCAACAGAACCCGCCCACTGCTGCTGTTGGTACATCAGTGTCTGACATGGCGAGAGTCTCGCCACAAACAAATCAACCACTTGCCACCTCAGGTCCCATGACACCTCGGACTGGCAAAACATCGGAAGTATCACCTCGATGGAAATCTGTGGCCCAGGATGCTACAGGAAGGGATCTGTCTGCTTCTGTTCTGTCCCCAAGACAGTATGCAAGCCGCGCGGCTGATGAGCTGAGACACGAGAGTGGCGTGCCTTCTGGTCAAGCAGGAGATCCAATGGTGAAGAGCTTGCCTACTCAACAGCGACAGTCTCTAGTTAAGGAAGATGGTATCAAGGATATGACTAAGGAAGCTGAGAGAAGAGAGGAGATACCAATGACTAGCCCGAGAGGAGCTGGTGAGTAAGATGCAATGATTGAGTGATGGAAATGTATGCAATCCAGTTGTCATTTAGACCCTGACAGTTGGTTAACATCCATAAATCACAGAATGTTTCCTTCACAGGATTATATGAAACATTTGAAGTTCATTATAGATGCATGGCATTCATTTTTATGTTGCTTTTTATGGTGTGACAAGCTGACAATGAGGCTTTGACTACTCAACAGTTTACTACTTGATGCAACCTGTACAAAAAGTTATGTGTTGAAGAACAACAATGGTGTCTCATCCTCATGCTTCAAGTTGTCATTGTTGAACAATGTTTTTCATGTCAAGCAGCATTTCAGTTGATATGGTTCGCAGTTCTGTGCAACTCATCCCAGACTTTTAAAATATTCCGTAAACCCAGAAATTTAGCAATGTGCACCTCTGGGTCCATAATTATGAAGATTTCATTGTTTGTGTCTTGAGTTGTACTGTACTTATTAGAATTAAATAATTGTCATTAGAATCTAAGCAACATGAGCATCAAGATCAAGACAAAGACAGCAACCTCAGTTTGACTGTGTCTGAGGTGAGCAGCCCCTCCGTGTCCCCACAGAGCCCAGTTGTGAGGGAGGAAACAGATGTCAAGCAGTCCTCTTTGTCACCGGTTGCCTCACACAGGGAGGAGCTTGCCTCAGTTGGTGGTGAAAGTCCTAGGAAGTGAGTAATAGGTCTTTAGGCAAAATTTGTTATTCAGGTTGTGTTGTTAAGTAACACATGTTATTCAGGAGTCGATGCAAATGAAATGCATGGTGTTATCTCATGTAGTCTTGATGATCTCTTCAGAGTCGCTTCATTTAAAAACCTGCACCTGGTTCCTCTTTAGGAAAAGCAAAATGAGAAAGTCGAAAGTTGCATTCTCATGTGCATTTCCAATGCACTATACATCAGGCTGTGAAACTGAATGTTACAAATTTATCATTATATTTTGTATATTAAAAACCCAAATCACATTTGCTCTATCTAAATTTAGTTCGTTGCTTGGATATTTTTTCCTGTAAAACTTGAGCTGTTGACACATTTTAATTTAAGCAGCATAGTCTTTGTGCTGATGTCATGCTTCTGTTGCTGTTTAGTGCCACCAGTCCGGATGTGGTTGTAAGTGAGAGTGGCCTGATAGCACTCCTTGAGGCAGTGCAGGACAGTCTCAAGTACATATCTAGCCACAGCAGGTTCTATCGCACAGACATCCCGACCTCTACAACTCGTTTGGAGATATTAAGGTAGGTGTATGGTTCTTGTCTTAAGGTATGCCTATGGTTCTCGTGTTTCTTATTCATGTCAGTAATTCTAAGCAGTTTTTGTTTTGTGTTAACTGTTGCATCCTAGATTGCCAGAGGATTCTGCTCAAATCTGAATAATGTTAAAATTTTATTGGAAGGTCAGAAGTGGTCCAACTTCAAGTAAGGTCAAGTAGGAAGGAGGTGATTTATTGAACCAAAAATAATATCTATGAGCTTTATTCTGACCTCAGTATAACCATACAAAATAAGTGTTATTTGTTAACTTGCCTTTTTCATGATTATTTGGTACTGTCGTAAAGCCAAATCGAACATTCGACACTCACCGTTGTGTGAAACATGAATCAGATGTCCCAAGGTAATAGTCATAGTGCCTAAGCAGTGCTCAGTATTTTAATAGGGGGATAACTGCCCAGTCTCTGCTTAGTTATGCTAGACTGGAATTTGGAGTCCTGGCCTACAGACTTGGCTCAATGTAGACCAGCTCCCCCCATTGCTGCTGCCTCTTGTGAACAGCAGCTATCCATTTTATCCATGGGTATCACTTAGGTAACCAAGCATTTTGTCATCTACACTAATTTGCCCTTGGTCTGTTTTGTAATTTGGTGAACTAAGTAAGACTAGCTTCTAGTTGGAAAGTCGATTGCTTTGACAGATTTCAAACTGCAGTCTTCTGCAATCTGTACCTGGCAATAACCATTTTCCAAAATTGCAGCTACATGTCGAAATGAAGTGTGTTACTAGATGGTGATAGAGTATGTGATGGACAATGTGCAGTGCCACCTACAGTTCACCTATGTCGTGTGTGGAGATTTTATGTAATAGAATTTACACAGAAATTAGAAATTCTTTGTCATCATCATGTCGTTAACTTACCACAGACGATTATGTATTGAGATAATAATTCAAATGCTTTGTACAAAAAAGTCCAGCGACACAAAATATCCGGAGATCAAAGAAATGGCATTTTGTCTTAAATGTACACTAGAATTTTGAAATTAGATCAAGTGCAAGTCGCTTTGTTGCTCTCACCATGCTAAAAAGCTAATGTCAAATGTCTGCTATAACCTGTCTACCGCTGCTTCCAAACTGAAAGTCTAAACATTTTTACCCACATTGACAAAATTTTAACTTTGAAGGAATGCAAACACTGGCGGCAATGTTGACCAAACAGAACCTTCTCTCGTGAGTATGGTGATTTTGGATCAGCTCCCCCTGGTGGTGAAGGACTTAGAAGATGGTTGCCTCCTGCCTGATAAAACTCTGAAACTGGCCAAGAGTTTCAAGACTGAAGATGAACTGAGGTATGTAGTAATTTCTGTTTTAAAAAAAAATAAATAATTGCAGGCGGTCTGATACACGTTGTACCAAACGTGTGCAGGCCTCGAATGTGGGCCCATTGCACTGATCACCTGGAAATATTTTTATGCTTTATTAATATAGGGTTAAAACCGAGCTGAGGAGCTCAGGGCTTGGAATTTTCCGCGGAAACGCGGATTTCCGCTTTTTTCAAATGTGCTTTCCGCTTTTTTTATAATATTTCCGCGTAAAAAAATCGGATTTGATATAAAATTTCCGCGGCAAATTCCTTTCTTACCGCGGCGTTGCAGACGACGTTCACTTCGAAAAGCGGAAGTTGCTCTTTATGTTTCGNAAATAATTGCAGGCGGTCTGATACACGTTGTACCAAACGTGTGCAGGCCTCGAATGTGGGCCCATTGCGCTGATCACCTGGAAATATTTTTATGCTTTATTAATATAGGGTTAAAACCGAGCTGAGGAGCTAGAAACCTGGCTCAAGGGTTTAGCAGTTTGACCTGGTGGTACTTGAACCCACGACCTCGAGTAAAGAAAGCGGGCACTTATCAACCAGGCCACACTGCCTCCTCTGTAATTTTTGTTTTAGCAATAAACATTCTATCCGAAACATGTCGGATGTTGAAATTTTTAAGTGACAGCTTCATATCAAGAAAATACTAGGTAAGGTTATATTTCAGACAAAAATGAACATTTTCTTAGTAATATTGTTTAACAGAATTTCCATTATAAAATCTGAACTTTCATTTTTTCAATAAATGACTTTTAGATATGTGTTGTAGTTGTTTTACTTTTTGGGAAATATCCAAATGTTTGTCAGTTTTTTCTCGAAACATTAGGCAATGTCATATGATTGTTATGAGTTGTGTGACAGTCAAATATTTTGATTTAAGTGTGTCCACTGATAGGATAAAACATCTGCTAGTGAACAAACTTTTCAACTATGAAACTCACTTTGTTTTGCGTGCCTTACTAAATAGTGAAATAATAGTTGTGCAAGTATTCCTTAGTTACCCATATTAAGAACTTTAGTTTGTTTCTGTAAACAAGATTTGCTGATGATCTATTTTTGTTTGTTATTGAAGGACAAAGATTCCGTCATCTGCTATGAACCTTTGGAATAATCTCTACAGTCATTGGAGAGTCCTTGTGAATCACAAAGTCATGACCCCAGCAAACATCGCTGACATTTTTGCACCTTTGCTTGTTAAACCAGGCTCTCAAGACATAATAAATGTACGTGGAAATTGGTGAGCAGCGTAGAAATGATTTGTAAGATAAGTTACCCTTTATCAATAATTTAACGTTTCTTTTAAGTAATTTACAGTGTGTTATACAGTATGGTATCGGTCTGTGGTAATATCACTGCTTACATGTTCTGGTATTGACTTTGTGTCAGACCAAATTGCAAAGTATTACTCATGTGAACATAAAGGAATGTTTTCAGTTGTAAATGTGATGTATTTGTTGCAACAAAAATTAACACAACCCAACATCGAAAGATGAAAAATAAAATCGTTTACCTACCAACCTATCTGTCTCAAAGCAGAAGCGTCATCTGAGAAGAAATAAACAATATTTTAATGGTGGCTTTATTCCACGTTTCTTGTTCTGTACAGCCTAGCAACTTTTCATTCTTTTTAGGCCATATCTCTAATCACCAACATCCTTAGCACACCTGGCGATGACCAGGAATCATCTTCTGAGTCTGTACCAACTCCACCACTATCACCAGCTGCTAGTGAGAAGCAAACAGGAGGTATGAGTGTGTACTGTAGGGGTGTTGTAAAGTAATGCAATTCGCTGATCAGGTGATTTGACAGTTTGCTTACAGTTCATTCTTTATATTCTGTGGTTGTGTGTAAACATGTCCTAAATGCCTTAGTTTGATTTTAGACAAGTTAATAATCAAAATTACCTTGTGTTTTCGTCTGTACTTAGTCACTGGAAAGCAGTATGATCAGGTCATACCAACAATTGCTATCAATTCGTAGCTAAAGTGGTCAACATTTTTATGCATTCATGTTTTTGTTTTGATTCCGGTTTCATCTAATTTTTAATTCACCATGCCTATCTACTCTCAGTTGTGAATTCCTGAATAGTGATCCAAAGTCATTACATTTTGAGTTAATCTAGGTCATATCTATTATTCCTCTCCTAAACTTTTTGTCACTATTCCACAGTACCACATCTGAAACTAGAAAGTACAGCGCAAAGAGACGACAGTGATGAAGATGTCTTCAATGCTGAAAGTCCCGGAGGGGGTATTGATCTCTCACGTAAGTTTTTAAAAAATGTTTTACACTTCCACAACATAAATAGTAGACAAATGGCTTCCTCACTCAGCAGTTTTCACAAACAAAATACAAATGTAAAGATATTTCAATTTAGGGTACAGTCTGGTGAAAAGGCTGTCAAATTTCTTAACAAAAATGTTGATTAAGTCTTAAGAAGAAACTAGCATGTTTTTTTCTGCACCACATCTCATCATCAGACAACAAAAATATTTTTTTGCATTTCAAGCATCACATGAGACTTGAAAAATAGCAATGTTGACAGTTATTTTTGCCTAAAATTATAGAATCCATACAATGCTGTATTTTTTCAAAGGGTACTAGGTTAAATATGTGTCCCAATAAGTCTCTCCTACTCTTGTGTGTCTACAACTAATCAAAGAAAACCTGTTCCTCTTTTAGACTGAGCTTCCAGTGGAGTTGACTTTCAAAAGTTATGAGCAACAATTACATAGTTATCCACCGTTTAATTGTATTTTGATTTGAAAAAATACTGCGCTGATACATAATAGTTTTGGATTGCGTCAAGATAAGCTGGATTCTCATTTCAAACCGTTTGTTGTGAAACTGCCTTTCTATGTCCGCAGAGACCGCTGCTTATCGCAATCTTCTTGGAGGAAGTGGGACTCAGTCTAAGCCACAGACCTACTCCGACTCTGGCTCCGACTCTCTAGACGACATTGAGAAAAAAGTGACCTCCGTGTTGTCACCCCGTACCCATAGTCGGCAGAACAGTCACAGGTGAATTTTGTGTTGGTCACTTCTCTCGACTGCCAAATATTTGTTTTTTAATTGGGGACATAATTGGTTTCACATCCGAAAAACACATTTTGGGGATTGTTGTTGAAGTTGTTAGCTTTGACGAGAGCTATAAAATAACAAAGTCTATCGTTTTTGTTATTTTATTTCAAATTGCCAATTCTCGCTGTTGTCTGTCAGCCATTCACTGAAAGCAAAGCTTAAAATACGCTGCCATTTATCAAGTGCGGTTTATCTGCGCCAGCTAAGTGTTTGACTACGACCGCCGAGATTATGAGTTTGATTCTGTATGGGGCTAATTTCAGAAAAACACTTTTCCTGCCTGTAATGTCACTATAAGTTCAAGATTGCTTTTACTAACCTTCTGTGCAGAGACATCTTTTAGGGTAAAAAAGAAAGATCTACTTGGTTTTTCCTTTCAGTATAAACTGGCCGTTGCTTAGAACGTGCTTTGGTAATTAAGCCAAAAATATATTATTTCACAATTAGAAACAAGAATTTTGCAAGTATTAACTTTTTTGTTCTGTATTCTTTTTGGATTATCCATAATTCAGCCAGATAATGAATGTAATCTAATTTAAACTTGAAGACTTATTCAAACATTTTCTGGCAGATATTTCATTAAATTTGTATCTTTGACTTCGAACAAGTTATCCTATCTCACAAAATTGCTGATTCTTGTTGCGTGCACTTTGTTTTCTATAATTATATAAAACGTCCTGAATTTAGAAGATCTAGGTGCGGTTATTTGTAGGCATGTCATTGTGCACATTATTTTTAACAATTCACATTAATTCATTAGGTCGCATTCCTCTGGTCGTCTGTCAGCACGCAGTGGTGCACTGTCCCCAGACATGTCATCTGACATCAGTGCTGCCTCCTCCCCAGGCTATGTGCCATCTGGACTGAATAGAGGGTATGTTCACATTATGCATTAGTTATGTCTTGGCACAACTTAAGAATTGGGTTGTGTAAAAGTTTCAGCTCCATCTAGTGTTGTTGGCTTTTTCCATTTATGAAGATGCAGTCGTGGTGTCCTCTGATTTAAAATGGCTTTATGTGTTGCATGCATTTGTAATTATTCAGTATACTTAGAACAACTCTCACAAGTAACAAATCAAGACAACTTTTGTTATGGTTAGTTGTTTGAATCAAAAAATGATTATTGTTATGGAAAGCAGGTTTATGATCAAATTACATATTATAATGCTGCTAGTGTTATTATTTGTGGTTTTCTGTTATTGAAAATATCTACACTACATTGCAAAGTGCATGAGTCATAGTAGAGCTTATAATGAGATAGCCGGCATTATCTTTTTGCAGTGGCAGTACTAAAGGTGGCACTTCTCCATTATCTCCCCTGGCAACAGGAATGGGCACCAGAAGTGGTACTGCCAAAAAACCTGGTGAGTTAACTTTTTTGGCTGCAGGTTTCACGTACGTTTATGTTACGCAATTGAACTTGCTTTGTACATTCACACAGGACATAAGTCGACAAGAATCACTGACATTGTGCTCTTGAGGCTCTTGTGTCTTAAATCTGCAATGCAAGCAGCAACAGTCCGGTATAACTATTTTATAGTCACTTTCAGTGGCAAATATTTTTCTTCGAAGGTTGCAAGCTAACAGTATCTTGCGTGATCTCATCAAACCCACCTTACTGAATGTAGTTCCATATTTTCCCATATTATTTCAATGTCGATGTCAGTTCCCTCACTGCAATTGGTGCTTCATATATCTTATTTTCCTCCATCTTTATTGATAATCATGTAGTATTGACTGTGTTTAATCTAAAGTAAGTCATTGACTTTGCTCAGTGAAATGACACACAGAAACACAATGTCGAAAACAAGTATACTCCAGCTGTGTACATCTCTTGCCTCATGTTCCATCATGTAATTAGTCAGTATACTGAGAACAACTATCACTCTCAAAAGACATACATATATGTGGACACAAATACTAAGTGTGTTCTTCCAATTATGACGTCAGATTAAATTTTTTTCAAGAACTTTGATCAACACTCTGATTTTTCGAGAACGATTTGAAAAAAAAGTTTTCAAACATCTTATAGAAAAAATTCTTCTCATTACAGCTGCTTTACGAACAGGTTCTGATATTGAGACAGACTCCGACCTTGACCTTGCTATCAGCACAGGAGCAGGAAAACAATCGGAGGAAGAAGACGACTTTGATTTTTATGGTTGACTAGGACTGTGTAGTACACTCATATGTACCTCACACACTATCCCTATCACCGTTCTTTGGATACATTCAAACCGACATCAGTGTATGACAAGAGGTCTATTTATTGCAGTGGTCCTTTCAAGACTAACATCTTGATTCTAATTCATTATCATAGCCACGGCATTGGAGAGGACAATTTGCAGCATTTACGTTGTGTCCAGAGCAGCACCGTTTCAGTGTCGACTTATTTCATGCATACGTCAGCCTTGAACTGGTATTGTTATGTCGACTATTTTCGTAGGACATCCCGTTTCGCACATGTAATTTTGCAACACTTCACAGAATATCAAGTCGTAATACGGCAAGTTCGCATCGAGTCTTTTGGTTTTCTATGCTTACACTGCAGCCAGAGTAGTACTCATTGTTATTTTTGGTTAAATCGCTTCATTCTGATCTTATCTTACATTGAACTTGGTTATTTTTTACCCACCTATGTTGCGCTCGATATACCTTGAATAAAATAATGTGAATGACAACAAGATTTCAGGATTCCAAGATTTATTGCTCTCAAGACAAACAGAAAACCTTCCGAAGGATTGAAAGAAGCAAACTTAAGACGTCAATACTGATTATATGGTGGTTACCATTCATGATGGAAAACCAGCGAATTAATAAAAAATAGTTTCCAGGCATAAAAGATGAATAAGGGTAAAGAACTTTTGGAAAATTTTGCCATACAAATAAAGACACTCACTTGGCATGTCATGTCTTGAGTTATGTATTCAATCATTCTTGGCAATAATCATTTTTGAAAAAAAGTACATAATTCTAGTTTTTGAAGTAAAATTTAGTCTTGGAAAAATAATGAAAAATTGTGGAAAATTTGTAAAAAATAAAAATATATGAAAGGGAACCACATATTAAACAAACAATGAAAATGTTAGTTTATGCTGTAACTATCTAAGTTGTTAATGTAATATAAAAGTAAACAAGATCTGTTTTCGTGATAAGTTATTTCTCAAACACCCATCACATAATTGCACTCGTGCGTGTGTGTATGTATTAAAGACTACAGGAAAGCTAAGGCTTACTACCTAGTGACTACTCATCTGGGTAAATAAATTGCCCAGGGCCAGTGATAACAAAAATAAAAAGATTTTTTGGGAAGTCGGGGGGGGGG
>NMRA01000174.1:642866-680141 GCA_002633005.1 Phoronis australis | reverse complement strand
GGAAAGGAGGCATTAAGTTAGCACCCTGAGAGAGTATCTTTATGATTGCTCAATTAATAATCAAATGACACCCCAGCTGAATGAACTGTTTGTTAGCGACAAACAGGTGTTGAGTAGATTCAAAATAAAAACTATAGTATCGGGGAGGAAACGGTATCTTCGAAATGCTTCCTCGCTACTAAGGCTCGCCCGAGGGTTTTGTCAATATTGAAGTGGTCTTCTTATCATGATTGCAGCTCCCCTTTCTGTTTTGTTTTGTATAATATTGCCTCATGTCAGCCATTTTTTATTTTCGATTGCGGTTTCAAGTACCCTAGCTTAGCAAACTCGAAATTGGAGTTTTTACTCGAGTCGAGTAGCAAATGAGATTTCGAGTGTGAGTTCGAGTTGGAGTCTGACATTAGGCACCGTGCCCTAGGCACTTGTGAGAAGGTGTATGTCAATCAATGGTGGAATAAAGCTTTGTAGCAAGAAAGTGAAGTGTGTCTTTGGGAAATCCGTAGAAACTGAAAGTTCTGATTCCATAAACTGGGGGGTAGGTGTAAAACCAAAATGGCCATTTAAAGGTGAAAATTTGGAGAAATAGGGGTAGGACATTCACCAAGACAAGTACAGTGTCTCAAAATAGCTATCCTGACCAGAAAAGATGTGTTTAACACAGTTACTGCACATAATATAAAAACGATACAAATATCACATATTTAAAGAGTTTCTCAATGAATGAAAATCAAATTTAAATGGTAAGCTACATGCAAAACTGGTAATAAAATTTACTGAATAAGAATTGGCATCAGAGGGTCTCTCATCTATCTCCCTATAGTGTCTGGGTCTAGTGAACACTGATGTCCTTGACTTTCATCAAAGTCGGACGCTTGTGAAAAACGACCTTTTTACAATCTGAAGAGAAAAATAATAGAAACCTGATAAGCAGCATGGGAGCCGTTCATATTACAAGGATCCCACCTGAATGGATGTACACGCTCACACCAGGTAGTTTCATTCTTTGCACAAACTTGTGTTCACTTCTTAATACAGCACATGACATGTATACTACTCCCTGTAGGACCATGCTACATGAAGTTAAAAGACTCTGCCAACCTTCAGTTGTCCTACTGACCCTCTCTAGTTATGCCTTCATTTCATGGAGAAGTGTTCTCAAGACTTCACAGGGATGATGTATGCTTTTCCTCTGTGTAAGCTTGTAGGTCTATTAATCACCAGATTTTCCCTCCACTTGGTAGAAGCAATTTCCACGACAAACCTGAAATTTCCATGTGGCTTGTATCTTAACACCACGGTAAATGACTCTGAGACTGTGATGAAATCGAACACTGCGCCTAAGTAGTCTAAGCCGGTTACGTTGAAGGTATTTGTATTAGGGGGGAGGACTGGGTCTAGCTCAAGTCGATCCTTGTGAGCCCTGAATCCACCATAACCAAAGAGAACATTCTGTAGGAAACCACCCATTCCTGTCAAGAAGTTAACAGCGCCAGATCCGTCACCAACCTCTGTCCATACCTGTCAATAAAACCAGTTATACCATACCGAGCCTTGGAAGTGAAATTCCATGATGTATTGTTGATATTCAAAACAATTGAGACTACCAGAACAAAATATGATTTTTATCCGACAGTAAATAAAAGTCAGGACTTTGTGTATTTCAATTGAAATAGAAAATTTATTTTACTGCTCTGCCACTAGTTATTTCACAAGTAATTTAAAAATTACACTGAAGAGTGACAAAGAATTTCGCAGACACCTATTACTTATGAGTGGTCCGCAAATAAAAACAAAGTTTTGCTTGAAAATATAAAACTTTGAGATTATGACATAATTATTTAAAATTACAGTCAAAACAAACGCACAATATAGCTAACTACATTTTAAAATTAGTTACAAAAACACTTGGTCTGATTAAGTCCATTTCAGAAGAGCGTCATTGTCACCTGAAAAGTTGCACAATATGTCAAAATTGCACGTTATGTCAAAATTGCACATGTGAATGACTCTGTAACATATCGTTTGTGTTGAAAATGATGATCAAGAAGTTGCGGAGAAGTTGAGGATGTTCAACCTTGTTCAATTTTTCGACCAACATTTTACAGAAGTGGGAGGGCAGAAGTGGATTTACTGACCAATCAAAAATCATATTTGCATTTACCAACATAAGTCATTCCTACAGTTCCGTACAGCCTTAATCGTGTTGTTCAACCAGTGGAAAGTTGAAGAAAGTTTAACTTCAAATAAACAAATATTTAATGGAAAGTCAAAAGATTACAGTGATAAGGACAAATGGAAATCTCACATAAAAAGAACTGGAAAAGAAATTTGCGTTTACTTGTTAATAGACAATTTGAAGGTTCATGGGAATCACTTAGCTTTTGGCACATGTACAGATTGTGAACAAAAAAAATCCTATCAGCTTGTAAGCTTTAATATCTAAAAATTTGTCATAAAGTACAAAAATATCTGCAGGTTCGTTTCAACACTGATGGGAAAATTTGCAGTGTTTGATGCCAGCTTTCAGCAGTCATGTCGAAGACAACGTAAACCAAACGCCTAGTAATCTATTTCCACTGATACGACACAACATATTCCGCAAACTGGTGCCCACATTGTTTTGATTTGATGAATTTAGTGCCACTTAATTTATTTGTTGTCATATCTAGTGTTGATGAATTTAGTGCCATTTAATTTATTTGTTGTCATATCTAGTGTTGATGAATTTAGTGCCATTTAATTTATTTGTTGTCATATCTAGTGTTGGTCGATCTGACGCTAATGTTAACGCAACACTGCAAAGTTGCGCAACTTTTCAGCCGACAATGTCCCTCGTCTGAAATGGGCATTAGACAGCTTCCGGTCACAATACTGTGATTAAGACACACGTTGAGACTAATTTCACTTTCTAACTATATGTGTCTTACTACAAATCCATCCAAATACCTGGAAGGGACTGGTAATGTACGCCATGTTTCTGTCAAACATGTCACCAGCTGTGACATAGTCCTTCAGTTCCAGCCACCCTATACTGTACATACTCCATGTCATGCTGGGCCCTGATAGGTCAGTTGCCTAGGAAACAATTTTTAAATCTTTAAAAGGAGAAATCTGACAACTTTCAGAGTTAAGACGTCAACTAAAATCAACCTGTATTAGATGGTAGGGTATGTGCGTTCTCAAACTTGTTGGGTATGAAATTATAACCACCCAAACAATGTACAGTTAGTAACATACAAGACAAAAGTAATCAGACAACAGTTTTCCCCATCATGGTAGTTCTGTTAACAGCAAAAATTACTGAAAAAAGCTATTAGGACAGCAAAATTCCAATTAGAATGACTAACCCACTTTACTAATTTTCCTGCAAATTCCCCTTCATTCTTAGTCATGAGGGAAGATTACTGATGATAGCACAGCCATTCTGATGGGGAATTCTGGGTCATTTTGTTTCAAAATGGATAACATGACTTATATTTAGACACCCTAGCAAGGACGCACTGTTTGGCATTTGGACACCCAAGTAAAATAAGCAAATAAGAATGGGGGTCTCTTTCAATTTACGAGCAGCAACTCTGGGAAATAACTGGCCCATTCTGAATAAAAATTAGTTTAAAAATGAAGTAAAATACAAAATACTTTGTTATGAACCATATCTCCACAGTAACATACCTAACTATAATTTCAGTAATTTGACTTGGAGTAATGAAAACACTATCACATGTTATTGGTGATGGACGCCTTGAGAAATTAGGAAGTCCATTCTGGGCGTCCTATTTTTGAAGTCCTAGATGAGCCCCTGGGTGTGCGTCATAACAGAAATTGCTACCTTGGCATATATTCGTAAATCATGTTGTCTTGCTTCCAAGGACATCTGTTGTTGAAGTGGGTAACCTAACAAAACCACGTCTGCTTGTTTGATTTTGGAAGAACTTGGCTTTGATTCTACAAAACAGAATGATAAGCATAGTAAAGTAACTTGTACCACAAATAATTATAAACAATTGTACCAACCATGTATCAAATCCAAGATTAATTCATGACAATTTATTGACAAATGTGATGGCCACAGTCCAGATATGCTAGTTAAAAACTCCAAATGTGTTCCAACAGGTTACATCAAAGTTGGATACACTGATATGATGAAACAGTCTGTTTGGCATAATGCATCTTTTCTACTATAACAAAACATTTCAGCTTACAAGATATGTCCACAGTTGAAATTTTGTAGTTTCAATAACATGACAGCAAATTTTTTTATTAAAATTGACAATACAAGAGCTTTTAGAAAATTAACTGCTTTGGTCAAATTGTTTTCAATGATGTCAAAAGAATAAACCAGAAACATCAACTAATTCATAAGTCATGCATGGATTTCAAACTAAATACTAAATGTATATGGTGAAAAACACACTTACTGTAATCATAACCATCAAACTCTGGATGATATTGCTCTTTCTTGTTGTATGGTATGTACATATTCTGAGAGATCTTACTCCACTCGGGATCGGGTGGAATTTTGAGTAATTTGCATATGTGCTGTGCTAGTTCCAGACTAATCCCACAGATGGCATTGGTGTAGGCAGAGTTGTTGACCTTGGGATGGTACTCATCTGGACCCATTACACCTTGTAAAGAACAAATCTGTTTCATAATAAATAGCACATGACCTCCCAAGAAATTTTATGATTGACATGTTTTGATACCTTCTAATTTTAAGTCTTGCATATTGCAGATGAAGACCTATACATCATTCAGGTATTTCAAAACTGTAACACCAAAAACAAATCAATTCCATAGTGTTGTTTCTCGTCTATTTCATGATACACTCGCTAGAAAGTCAAACAGAATTTTAATAAAATTTTAGCATACAAAATCCCTGTTTTGCGTGACGCCAGTTTTTCATCAGGATGTTTATCCTCAAAAAGAATTCAAACAGCATTTGAAATGACATTCACTTCAGACCAACAGTACGATATGCCAAATGACAATGCAGTCTGTTTGAAACAATGGCTTTATTTCTACTTAGTAGTGGTTAGTAGAAGAGAGCTTTTTAAGGCTGAAGTTGACGTCACTCACGTGATAGTACTATGCAAAAACAAAAACACTGTCAATTAATAATTGTATCAGTTTGATGTATCAGTTGACAGAATGGCATAGGTCAGACATACAGTGGAAGTCCCCTCCCCCCCTCCCTGCCAATCTTTCCCATATTCTCATAGAATTATCCACAACTTACCCAGGACTTCATACATGTTTGTCAAGCTATTTTTGGTCACTCTGCTAGCCCAAAACTTAGCAATGTCCAAGGCAAGGTATTTGCCTTCTTCATTGGCAAAAAATTGCGTATTGTTGGTCATATATATGTACTTTTGCAGGGCCAGTGCTATGTCACCATTCACGTGAATTTCATATTTAGCACAGTTCTTTGACTCTGTCACTTCATAACCTGAAATCAGGGAAAGCAAAATGGTCTGAAACAGATTTCAAATCCAAGCATGATTATAACAGCCATCCAATTACGTTATTAACAAAACCAAAAGGCATTCCATGTCACCACGTAACATTTACTCAATTACGCTAGTGATTGCCTGGGTATACAAGATCTGTTGCTGCACAACTTACCACCAATGGAGAAAACTCAATCAACTTGGTGTGAGAGTTGTTTTAGCATAACTTGGCACTTTTGGCCACCAGACTGTTACATTTTGGAGAACATAGAATGAAAGTATGTAACAATAATACCAAGGTAGAATTATGCTATGCTATCACTTTTCATTGTTTATTTTTTATTGAAAGTCAATGAAAGAAATACATGACTGCGCACTTTGTAGAAATATTTTCAAAGAGAGACATCTGCGCACGGCTTTTTACACTGAATTGTATTTTTTCGAGGTGTTGTATTGAAATCTCAACAAACCAAATTCTTTGATGAAAGATCAAATCACGTGTCAGCAAAAATAAATGAATGAAAGTGTGTTGATCCCCATTTTCATAATTGACATTACTGTTGAAAGAAGCAAGCTCAACAGATGTAATATGCAGAAGCTTTTGAAAGGTTACCTGTAAAAAAAATATCTCAAAATGACTCCATATGTCTGACAACAAAAATCTTTAATTAAGACCGCCTTTGAAATATAACTTGTACTTCTTTACCCTACCCTCACTGTTCTGTGCTGAGTAGATTGGTGATTTAAAAAATAGTTGCAGGCGGTCTTGTACACATTGACTCGAGGGTCTAGCAGTGTACCCCAGTGGGACTCAAACCCATGGCTATTGGTAAAGGACGCGGACACTTATCCCACTAGGCCACACTGCCTCCTGGCAGGATAGATTGGTACATAAGATATCTTATTTTTCCACTTTCCATTCTTGGGGTACCCTCACTTTTGTTGTGAAAAATATACTGAAAAAATCCGTTGTCATATATCAAATAAGTGATGCACATGTTTTAGGGTGAGTAGTGCGAAAGGGAACAAACTTAATTTTTATTAATTAATGCCTAAGTTCAGCATAACCTACCAGAGAGGCCGCTCTCCCAAGGAAACTGAGAGCCCTTCAGGTGATTCATTTTGGCATTTTCCAGCGCAGCTGATCGAGTGCGTATTCTCGACTTCAGTATCGTCTTGCTTAATTCCGCATGCATCATGAGTACGGATGGGAACATCCAGGTTTCTTGATCCCAAAATACATGTCCTTGGTAATCCTACACAGGATAAGAATCTGATGTATTTGCATACTCCTATTAACTAGCCTTATGCATTGCAGGAACTAAACGGCAATTCTATTTGAACATCTTCTATGCTAAACAAGGTGCAGTTGTATTCACTGACAACTTGTAAATGTGGAAACAAAAAATTCTGCAAATGAGTGACCTTTTCACTAATGACATACCTTGGGGGCTCACATGGCCTGCATCATGCAGTGTATTATTCCCAAACACTACGTTATTATACTTACTGGACGCGGTTGAGTGATTTGCGATAGATCATTTTCAACACAAAACTCATTCTTAATAACATTTGGCAATTTTCAAAGTACTTCATATTCACAACATCGCCATATGTTGTGTTTCGAACTAATTTGACCAAGCAATCAAATAAGGGGTTAGCGTGCAAGTTCCGCTTTAATACTGCCTCTCCACTAATAGCACAAATGTGAAACCATGAAATTCGAAGCCAATCAAACTGGAACTAAAAATGCCCCAGTGTCAACATCCAATAGAAACTGAAAGAAAATAGGTGAACAAAGTGAAGTGGTCAGAATTTTAGAATGCTGATCAGCCCTAAAAATTTCAGGATTTTAACTTGTAAATGCTCTGCATATTCTTTGCAGGAGCAGAAGTAAAGTCCAATCGTAGTAAGGGAAATTTCATTGACAAGTTTTGCTGAAGCAAGTGGGATAGCTTAGATTATGTTTTTTGAAAATAAAACAGACAAAATAGTTTTGATTCCCTTTAAAGCATGCATTATTTCTTAAATATGTTGTAGGTTCACTACTTGCACGAAATTGTCATTACGCTTGAAATGAAGTGTGTCCAACCTATAGTTCTTCATTATTTGTAACACATGCGCTTTCCCATTTGTCTTGTTGTTAAAACTGATGCTAAATTAGCCTAAACAACAATGCAGAACAACCATTTTTGCAGTGACACAAAAGTGTGCAAATAGTGAATACTATCCTCATAATTAAATTATATGTTTTTTCTTAAATAAGTAATATAATATACTCATAATTTGATTAAAAAATCATAAGCAATTAAACGTTAAACTGTGCTGAAGTGATTATATATGTTTTTTCTTAAATAAGTAATATAATATACTCATAATACGATTAAAAAATCATAAGCAATTAAACATTAAACTGTGTTGAAGTGATAAGCCGAAAAACTCACTTGTTCAGTGTTCCCACTAGCCAGTCCAGTAGGGCTCAGCCCTATGAATGAAATGAGCCCATTTGCTTCATCTTGTAAAGGAAGTGAGCTGAGAATATAGTACAAACTGCCATACAGTGCCTTGGATATCCACAAGCTTCCAGCCACGTCAATACGCCCTGTTTTCCACAAGCTGGCCCAGGCCTCCACATGTGAAGACAGTAGCTTATTGGTTCGAATTTGGTCAATGGCTGAAATACACCACCTAGTTATACATTCAAGCCATTAAGCACCAGTTGATAACACCAAATGGTAACACCATCTAGTGTTCAGTCAAGGAAGCAGTCTCTTTCCATTCCTCAGACAGCCATGTTGTTTTTTGGCACATTTGGAAGAAATTACTATCCTGGTGGTAAGTGCTCTAATTACCCTGGTTGGTGAAGATGGCTGCACTGGGGTTCAAATGTGACTTACAAACACTCTTGAGAAACTGACAATTAACGTTTTTAATGACTGCACTTATTGTCTAGTGGTTAACTCAGTTCTTTTATAAAAATCTCATCCATTAAAAACAAACCTTCAAGGACAAGGGGAAAACTGAAGTAAATATATAACCCCGCATTGGTAATGGGCATTTGACAACCAAAACACATGATAATGCATTGACATTCCTTAAAAGCCTAATTCCAGCCTCCAGCCAATCATATAGTCAAGTTCCTGACAGTATTGATTTCCATGTTTGGAAAATCACTCAAATTGACTAACATGACAGGTGTCACTGTAGAGAATACATAAAACACTGATTGTTTGTTATGTTGCTATTATTCCGTACATAATGAACTATATTCCAAGTATCCAACAAGCAGTATGATACAAAGTGCACAGTCTGTAAGTTAAGGTTTGTATCACTATTGTGCACTTACTACGAACAAACACCTGCACAGTATATGTGGAGGTTGTTGTAAGCGGGTGGACATTGATGAGGACTTAAACATAAAAGACGTTGTGTAGAAGGAACCAATCTGTATTTGTTGGAAGGGCCAACCTTTGTGGTTAAGTAACTCGCTGCCATATTTATAATCAATCACGAGCCAGAATAGGTCGGAGCCATCCAGTCTCTGCTGGAAACTAGCCTACATCCCTCTATGGCAATCTGCACGATTCCGTGCTCCACATCTGCGCCAGCCATCAGATTATGTACTTGTTTGGTAGGTGTTGATCAACATGTTGAGTACGAGACCATTACCTATTTTGTACGCCTGCTCTGTCTCCTGAGCATCATTGCCAATGGAAGCGACAAAAAACCACTGACACCTGCTTAGGCCCTTTGGAACTGGTAGAAATTTTGGGATTTCATCGTAGTACAGGTGAACAAAATATAGTGGTGTTGATGATGTTTCTGAGACCTTGACTCTACCAACCTTGTGGCTGCAAAGAAAAATATACAGCTGCTTAATAACTGACTACTGATTTAGACCACTTACCGACAGTTACAACACTGGTCTCAGCTTGCTCCTGGCTCAGATTAGAAGTGATTTTTAGGCTTAGATCAGAAGCGCCTTGACTCAGCGAGTCATTTTACATGCCGGGTATGACCTCAAGCATAGCCACAATCATAGCCTCTAGCATAGCCTCAATCACAGTCATAAGCATTTCATCCCAAGCCCAGACCTCACTTCCAATATGAGCAAAGTCACGCCAATTTAACAGCATTTTTGAAATGGTTAGTACTCAAATCAAAAGTTATTTTTTTGGCAAAATTTAAGTTAAATTGCAATAAAAAGGTTTAAAATGACCAGTCTAGTTGCAAAAGCATTTTTAAAGAACTCCACTCTGACGACATTTTAATAGATGCATAAAATTAAAATCCTTTACTAAGAAACTGCTGACAAGTTCAAAGGTTGGACAAAGACACTGAGCTGGTTTCCATTACTGTTGTATTAAAGCTTGGACAAAGACACTGAGCTGGTTTCCATTGCTGTTGTATTAAAGCTTGGACAAAGACACTGAGCTGGTTTCCATGCTGTTGTATTAAAGCTTGGACAAAGACACTGAGCTGGTTTACATTGCTGTTGTATTAAAGCTTGGACAAAGACACTGAGCTGGTTTCCATTGCTGTTGTATTAAAGCTTGTACAAAAACACTGAGCTGGTTTCCATTGCTGTTGTATTAAAATCTGGAGGCAATGCATACTATTCCTGAGGCTAGACAAAATAAGGTATGATCACGGACACATTTTTAGTGTACCAATTAGCCAGAGTTAAGGAATCTCAGTGTATCAAAGAAAATTGCTTTAATGACCTTGAGTGCATTCAAATTATGCCTGCATAAACTGGTCAAATGAATAAAGTTTGGAGGAACCAGGACTAGATCTACTTACACAACTTTTTGCCTGTTACTATTCACTTCAGTAAAATTAATGTCTTTAGACACCTTCCCACTGTTTTGAGATAAGAAGATCTTCATGTCCACATTAGGATCATTGCGTGCCATCTCAATCTCAGTTACAAGCAGCTGAGGAATGATACGATGGGCGTACACCCTCTGTATGATTTCGTAATCTTTTGAGACAATCCTCTCAGAGTAAACAGCTGAAATGAATTAATCAATGTTTTTTTTTTCAATTCAACAGAGAAAAATTTATCACCTATTCAAAACAAATAGTCAGTATATACTATGAAAATATCCATGTAAGAATCCTTAATCATCAGCAAGTTTGACTGTTAAAAATATGAAAACAGAATATTATATCATCAAACAAAAAGTGAAACGGAAGTTTATTTGTCATTTTTGGTTATTGACTCAATTGATAATACTTGAGGCAGGAAAATTTGGTGCATTGTTTATACACATGGGTCAAATAGATGATACTGACTCGCAATACTGAATAATTAATATAATAAACAGAATGAATGTCAAAATGTGACAATTCAGAATTAAAAAAGATCCCTCCTGGATATACATTATGAGTAAAGTTCAAATTTGATCAACAAAATCACACACACAAGGTCTCCACGGAACAGGAAAATGAGCAGTCTTCAAGTAAAACATAAACACCGCCATCAAAGAAATGCACAATTCCAAAATATGACTTATGTTTGTTTGTCCAAATGCAGAATCTGGGGACAAAATTTCATTTTTCTAGTTCTAAACAAGTTGGTATTGGGCAGAACTTCATTAATTTTGCGCTCCAAATGAACGTGCACTCGTGACTATAAATAACACAAAGCACACTCAAATTTGAATACTGATTAGGAGCCTTCAATGTGTCACTGGTTAGTCACAACCTTGAGGCAGATTCAAAACACTCTACAAATGTGAAGAACATCAACAGTCATTAAATCCCATTATTTTTCCAATAGTATTTCAAAATCTATGAGTTACTTAATTATGAATACATTTTACCTTGAACAACATCGAGTGAGTATGTTCTTTTGTGTGTCACTGGAGGTGAAATACTCGTTATGTTGATCGCACTAACAGATGGTATCCTGGCACGGTGGCTATCACTACCGGCTCCGTTGTAAAGGCCATTCATAAATATAGAGTCACTGTGTATGACAGTGGCCACATGACCGTTCCCAATACTAGGTGACAACCGGGTATTCTTTGGAAAGCTACAACAATAAGACAAAATATACTGTTCAGGAGCTACAACTCAGGACAAAACTTCTTCCTATTTTCAGCCTCCTAGTGGCTGGGATTAGAACTACCTTAGAAATCAAACACAAAATTAGATTGTAAAAAAATTATTACTCTAACAGATAAAAATTAAAAGGGAATTTCATGCTGTCCTTTTGTGAACTGAATGGAAATGCCAGTGGATACCAAGGGAGATAATTTAGATAGCGTATCTTGAGTTACAGTCTGGATATGAAAGCGGCACCCAGATTTAAACAGTTTAATGTAACAAGACGGGTATGGAATTAATCGGATAGAAGATTACACTCAAACAAAGATAATTCACTAAGTGCATTTGGGAAGCAATCATTCAACAAAACTAAGAAATCCTTGAGAAGCACACGTAGCTGATGGAACTGCAAATCAACCATTAATTACCAAATCATACCAACACGTAACAAAAAATATGCAAATAATTTATTTAAATGCCATAGTTAAAAAGGCAAAGGTACCTTGTTGTGTCAAACACATATGCTTCTGTAGGAACCCAGGGAGGAGTCCAGTGGGCATTGAGATTTCGTCCCTCCACAAACTTTGGCTTCTCAAAGTCCTTGTGAAATATTGGAAACTTCTTTGGTTGAGAAGCCCTAAGAAGCTTGATGTCAAATTTTTCTTTATCTTTATCGATAACTTTTTGTTTATCAAAACCTTTCACAACAGGAACAATGGCATCTCTATTGCCTTGAGCTGTTAAATGTGTTTTGCCGTTCTCTAACACTACTTTGTTCAAATTGGTCTTGACATTTGTTGAATTAAGCATGTGAACAGGACGAATTTTTCTTCTATTTTCAGCCTTGCCGTGAGTACGGTGCTTAAAGTCATCTTGCACATCATTGATGTCCTTAAGTGATCCAGTCCACGTCAGATCATTGTATTGAATCCAGCAAAAGAATACGACAAAAATGAGTAGGAAAAAAAGTACTACAGTGAATCTCACGCGCCGAACATTCCAGCGAACAGGTGACATTTTCTCCAAGGTGTTTCTGAAAACATGAATGTCACATCAAGTTGATTAGAGCAAGTTAAATTTACAAAACATAAAAAAATCCCCTTAATTGAGACCAATCACATCAGGTTTTAAGTGGTCTAGATAGAAAAGTAGTTCCCTAGGCAGAAGTCAAGCATTAATAACAACGTGAAGACTTTAAAGGAGAATGCCACCCGATTTAATTAGTCTTTTTTGCCGTCTTAATCGGTCTATATCCACATCGCCTCTCATACGGTCGACCTTACCTTGCCAAGAGGTGTCGCGTTAACCTGTGAGGAAGGTGAGAAACGACGCTAGCGACGTCAGTGGTTCATATGCAGAGTGAATTCCGCTATGTTGCGGTGCATAGTTCCCGCTTGTCCGAACTAAGCAGCTGCGAGGAAAGCGGGTATATCGTTTTTTTTACTTCCTCGAAAGTCCGAAATGCTTAGGAAGTGGCTCATGGTAGTGAAGAATGAAATGTACGCTGTACATAGCAAGTATGAGGCCGTGAAACATCTCCATGTCTGTGGCCTGCAGACGTCGCAGTGCCTGACGAACGCAGGCTTACCAAATAACTCCATACGTTCCGTTGTCTGAGCTTGTTCACGGCGCCTCTCTAGTATTTCTTCATCACTGTATTCCTGTTCGAATTGATAGCCTGTAAAGCTTAACGATCCACCTGCAAAGTCGGGACTGATGAGCTCTAGCTCGTCCAAAGTCGGGATTGCGAGTTGCCATGTTGGCGTTTATTACTGAGCGTTCTGTTTCAAAATGTATTATTCTCACCCTAAACAATACTTATATAAAATTGAAACAACGTCTGTCTCATTAGATGCAATTTGTAATGCCTTTGTAGTGTTCGTGAGTGCAAAGGATTTGAAAAGCCAACAATGAATAAATCACTGCGTTACCCGACTTTAGGTGCAATAAAAGTAATTGACGGGACACCTAGACCGTGTGAGCACATGCTAATTTCGTGTTTGCTGGCAGAAACTGTTGTGAAACAACTCGATTTCCATCCCACGGCCTGGTGTTAGGGGAATCTTTATTTACATTACTCAAATAATGATTGTCAATGTACAATTTCTGCCCTGACGGTGCTGTGGCCAACTGCGGAACTGAATTCGCGGCCCCCGACGAGTAAATAGATTTGCAGTTTCGTGGCTAATTCACCAACATAATCAGGTGCACATTACTTTGGCTCACTAGTATAGTATTTTCTTGGCTGGAAGTTTAGTTTCCACTAAACTTTGGCTGGTTTATGTTTGTGATGTCTGATCAGTTTCCAAGACACAGGCCGGGATAACGAGTCAGTCCGGCCGGCCGCGATGGGCCTTATCGGGCTCCGAGCCACTAGCCAGGTTAACAAGCGTTTTGTGTTTAGAACTCAAAAAATCGCAAGTCTAAACAACACAGATCTAGGTTCTCCTGTCTGTATCTCATGGAAAATACTTTGAAATTATCTCCGAACAGACCCCAAACTCCTGCTACGGACATTATTGGCCTGCCAAACTTTGTAGGCTACGGTATGTCCAAATACCAATAAATCCGTAAGAGCGAAATAAAACAAAACGTTTTTATAAGAACTCGGTGTATTTTACGGGTTTTATATCGAAGTTTGATGATTTATTGGTGTTAAACGATGACTTTAAGCAATAAGCTGACACCAGTAACCTGTATTGTGAACTGCGATGAGGTCATTGGATAATTTCAATACCTCCGTCTGCCGTAAGGTGTCAGGTAACGCAACCGTACGTGTCATTATGGAGTAGAACTACTCGATCTAAATTGATACAAATTAGGTTGTTGTTTGGGTGGCATGCTCCTTTAAGGTATCACTCTAAGGTTCTGGCATATTACATGAGGGAGATGGTTGACGACAATTGTGGAATATAGTTGTCCCTCATTTTGTGAACCAAGCAATCACTGAATAATGGTCCTATTTATTCAGTGGGTGATACTGGTTCTCTAAATAAGGAAGTACTACGTTAGAGTAGTGCTGGGTTTGATCACAACTACAATCACAATTTATGAGGGCTGACAGCATCGTTCTAGCAATGTTGTAATCGTCAACAAAATGTCCTTGATCTTTCTGTGGTGTCTTGCGATTTGTCAACTTAATGGTTCCTCGGATGTTTTATTTATACTGCTAGCAGGAGGCTGCTGGCAGTCTTTCAGCTTGCAATTAAACCATCAGGGATGAGCACCTATATTGGGTTATTCAAGCTCGGATAGCTGTGTTATTTTGTTATAACTGGCATGTCTAGAAGCCAGCTAATGAACCTGTAGGAATACGGAATACATCACATGATTATGGTGACTTTTATTATAACTCTGTTCTTACCTAGCAATGGCTAACACGGCCAGGTTTCCCTTTCAACAATCATCACTTTCGACCTGCAGGTGTACGCTAGGCCTACTACACAGAAAATATCGGCCTATATCAATCCTGTCAAACGTCCCCCAAAAGGCTGACCTACATACGGGACCTTTTGGTAGGAGTGAAATACAGCCAAAGTCTCGTTACGCTAAAAACAAAAATTGAAAACATTTTATATTTTAATTTTAAAATCACTCGAGATATTATCATAATTGCCACACTTTATCTTTTGAACACGTTTGAGAAGATATAAACCTATTCTAACAAATTTAAAAGCATTACATTTACTTTAATGTCGCTCCGCGGAATCACGCTGCTGTAGCGTACACTATTTTCTCAGTTGTGTGAGTAACTTGGGGTTTTGTTAGTTCTCTGAGTCGTAAACTAAAGCAAATGATTTGAAACTTTTTGGACATGTGATAGAAAATGTTGTCACAGCGCTGTCTATGATGATCACCAATTGGTGTAGCCCTCATTGACAGAGTGGAAAGGTGCCGGTGCTCGGAAAAGCCCTTGCTCTTACTCTACTTACTAAGTTACTACACTAGTTTAGTGATCACTGTCTCTAGCTGGCCAGTAGAGACAGTGTAGTTCCTATAGGAGCTTCATTATTATGCCTCACACCGACTAAAACATGAAAGTCACATTGTTATAAGTACCTTTTGCACATAGAGGAACCCCTTAGCCTCAATCAATCAATCAATCTCTTTATTTAGAGTCAGTTTGACAAAACTGTTTTGAAAACAGACGAACACTAGCCGAAGGCTAATATCACTAAGAGGCCATCGATGTCTTTAATTCCTTCCAACTCAAACAAATACTTCCGTTATCAAACTTTTTCTTCAAGTAGTCCTTCGTTCAGTTTCCAAAATCGGGAGTATTTGTTCAAGTTGGAAGGAATTCTAGACATCGACGACCTCCTAAGGTGTCCCTCTATGCGCAAAAGGTATTTATAACAACGTGACTGTGATATTTTAATCAGTGTGAGGCATAATTCGCTGAAAAGCTTCCGCCATGTGAAGCTCCTAAAGGAACTACACCATCTCTACTGGCCAGCTAGAGACGGTGGTCACTGTCTATATTGTACTGTGCTATGTCTGTCTATTACACTGATGTCTGTGATGACCTGAAATGTTAAAGTTTTATGGACAATGGTTTAAGCATGCCATAGAACTCTAGCCCTGGAATGCCTTGGTCCCTAAATAACTCAGCTAAAGAGGCTTTGAAATGGCTCACCTCTAACCATAGGGCTGCAAATGCTTCAGGGAATTCTTTTTCTTAAATGGTGTATGGTGCATGTGAAGCCGAACCGTTTGGTAAAAATCGAATAGGGAGTTCTGTCCACTCAAACATATGCGTATGTTAACTAAGTTAAGAAGTGAACAAATAGGAAGAAAAACTGAGAGAGAAAGTTCAGTGCAGGACTCTGCGCTTTGTTTTCAATGACTTAATTGTCTCAGTATCTTCCTAAAGTATTTAAATCTGTTAACCAGAGCACACTGTTTGTCTCAAGGCCTCAATTGTAGCTTCCGAAGTGTAAACTCTCTAAATTTCCCAGTTCAATAGAAACAGGTGTGATTACATTGGCTTAAAGTATCAAGGGGTAATAGAACACCCTTCCTCATTGTCTATAAGCAGCCTCGAGCTTTGAGGAATTTGATAAACTCATGGAAAGATTTTAAAAGATTATCACTGTGATTGTAATAACTGTGATTTCTGTGAGGTTATGCTGTATTGCCTCGATTGGAAACTTTGTCTTTTTACAGTTGTATCTACATCAGCTTTATTTATGTTTTTCTTTTATTCCATCTAATCTGTTCATATTCTCGACTTTTGGTTTGGTTTCTTTGAAGCAAAATTTCCTCAGAATTTCAGTTTGCTGGTGATAAAGTACTTAGAACTACTAACGAAGTGAAACCACTTCTGGCAGTTGGCAGTGTCTGAGAACAGTGCGCAATCTTGTGAAGAAAGAACAGTGTTGAAGATCCTTCTGTCACTGACCTTAAGTCCTCCAAGTTTCAACACAAAGGTTAATTGTCCAATGACCAATACACAATTTCACGATGAGTCTAAAAACTGCCATTGAATGTTTCCCATGTATTCAGAGTGGAAAATACTAAATTTTCATAGATTAAATTATTAACTACAGTATTTTGTTGTGTTCAGGTGAATATTTTATATCTACCAACAATTTTTTTCTTTTGAAATTTGTGTCACTGATGTAAGAAGTTAGTCATTGTTGGTTAAGAATTTACGATGATTGTTTATACTCTTACAATATTTTTACATTCAAATTAAATGATTTTCCTCTGACCACTTCACCAAACTATCCGTGCTCAATGATAATTCAGATTATGTGATAATGTTAGTAAACAAAATGTCAAGTTTTTACCATTTTCTTTCAGTTGGTAGCTGTTGACAGTCATGGCAGCAAACACTGTGAAGCCAAGGGGTCCTGCCCCCACAGTAGAACAGTTGCAGACTGACAAAATCACTGGATTGGCCAGCAAATTCTGGGCCCCACACAGTGCTGAGACGAGGGCACCGTTCAATGCTCAGGTAGAGTATGGGAGATCATCGACTGTCTTGCAATTTGTATTAAAGTGCTGTAATTTGTATGTAGATATCCTTAGACATAAATTATGGTATTTACAGTGATCATGTTTTGTCCAACAAAGAACGATAATTTTTTTGGTATGTGTGCTTTACATTTGTTACACTCTGTGACTGGATATTGTTATTTTGTGTTCTTTTAGGTCATAGAAGACATTTACAAGAAAGAAATTCTTGGTTCCAAGTTCTACATCAGAAGAATTATGGTGTTAGAATTCAGTCAATACTTGGAGAATTATCTGTGGCCAAACTTTAACCCTGATAAGGTTGGTGCTATATGTGATAGTTGCTACTGAAGTTCAGGTTGGTGTTAATTAGGTCAAGCTGAAGTAGCGAACTTGAATAAATCTAGTTGATAGAAACAAACCTTCCTGTTGAAGCAATCGGTGAAGTCTATTTTCTCCATGGTGTGATTACGTGTAATTTGGAGTGCTGGCTTGCCATGTTAATGAAACAAGATAGAGGGTTCCATCCCAAAACATGAACTGTAATAATGTTTTTTAATGATGGCACTGTAGTTGGGCTTTAAATAATTATCTTGGAATAAAAATCTCCCAATGGGGTGATTATGATCAAAATGAAGGTTTCATGTTACGGAGAGATAACTATTCTATAGTGTATTACGATTAGTATTTCTAGCTTGGTCGGTCTCGGTCAGCGGTTCAAATGAGCTGCAATATCTATAAAGTGGAAGTATTTTGTATCGAAACTCACAAATGGCCAAACGGAACCAGTTCAGATATTCATCCTTACTGAGTTACATGTTCCCATGACCAATAAGTAAACTTTCTTGTGTTTGTCATGCACTAGTTTCATATAGTGTATCTAACTTCCATGCTGTATTTTCTATTTTGCTAAATTTTTCCAATTGTATTGAAATGTCTTCTTGCATGCGGTCTGTTACAGTCATCTCAGGCACACCTCATGTCTATTGTTGTGATGGTGAATGAGAAATTTCGAGAACGGGTTCCAGCATGGAGGGTGAGTTGTCGGCACTAAACTCAACATCAACAAAATCTTGATAAAATACAACTTTTAGTGACTTGTTAGATTTCAAAGCAGCCTTCCATTAGTTGAGTAAAGTTTAACCGATGAAAGTTACCAATCTTAATATTTCTCATTATGTGGATTCCCAACTGCCTGTCAAATAATTTAAACACTCAAGTTCTAACATTAGTTGATATTGCAGCCCTTGACTTTATAACAATAATTAGACATGCCGGTGAATTGCAGCAGTGTTTCATATTAACCAGTGATTTGTTATCTGCTCCATAGCCTTTCAAGATCAAACCGGACACCTTTCCAGGCTTCTTCCACCGTATAATGTCGGCGAGTTTACTTGACGATGGCATTACACTGAGTGAACAGAGAGAGCTGATAGTCTTCTTGATACACTGTTTCAACAGTCTGGTATGTATCCTTGAGTAGGGCTGGTCAGGGCCCGGAGTCTTTTTACTTGAAATTGAACTTGAAATTATGTTTGTCATTTTCTACTCAAGATAAGTAATTTATTCTATGCTCAGTTATGTACGTGGATAACTTCTTAATCTAGTTTGCACTCGATGACCCTAGCATTAAGGCTTAAAATCAAAAGTTTTACTCAAAATCTTGAGTTTTTACTCGAGCTTGTAGCACTGACATAGGGGTCATCAAGTGCAAACATCGACTAGAATCCCATATTTGTAAACAATTATGTACTCAGGCACGAAGTAATAGCAACTTGAGCTTACACAATAGCAGAATGGAATTTGACGAAAATAATTTCGAATTTGATTTTGAGTACACAGACCCTAGCCCCTGGTTAGGTGATCGGATTTCAGAAAAAAGATTTTCATGTAAAAATTGTCAGCTTGAAATGGTTAGAGAACTTTAGGGCTTGCGTTATCCACAGCAAATTCAATAGCTAACACTTCTCATATAGTTTGTTCCATCTCAAACATTGAAATACACATGAAAGTTAACGAAGGTCGCTTGTTTTTCCAGGAAATTGACTTAATTCGAGAACAGGTTCAGCGCCTGGTTTCATTGCCAATATGGATAAACATATTACAGGTAAGTTGGGTTTGTAAAAATACCTTAACATTTTGACATAGGTTAGCATTAATACCAGTCTGGATTTGAAGCCATTTTGTTGCTAAGCATCTGAAATATGTTATATAGGAAACACAACTAAAACAAGTTCATTATGATTGTTTGGAAGTTGAAAAATACCTTAATTCTGAATTGCGGTTGTCACGGACTATGTATTCCACATTATTACGTTCATGTTTTCTGGCTGATGAAAGCAAGGTGTCTAATAGTACGACAGAATAATCCATCAATACTTGTCCGGTTCATTCCCTGGTCATATCTTTACAGCAGATGCCCAGCTGCTCAAAACAGGGTGTGCATGTTAACACCCATTCAAGGAATTTTGCGTGTCACACATTGTTGTACAAGCCACTCCTTAGGTGGTGCTGTGACGTTGTGTTGTAGCAAAAGTCTGGAATAACGTCTAATTAGGTTCTACCTACACATGGGCAAGCCTTCTTGGGAATGAGTGTTTTACACCCACTTTGCATGTATGAGAGATTGAGGGCAACTGTTGATGATACTGACTGAAGTTCGCACTTGATGTACTGTGCAGCCTGATGGTTCGAAGAAAGGTAGTTTTTGGTGAGAACAGCTGAGGAAAAGTTTGACGCAATATGTCATTAAATTTTTTACTCATTTTTAGAGTCGGCGAGACCAAATTCTCAAGGGCAATCCAAAGTACAAAAAGTTCTGGAATGTTATCAAAAAGCGAGACAACCAGCTGGATGAGAAACAGAAAGAGCTGGTGGACTGGGAGAGACGTTTTCTGTCGAAACTTTTAGTGAAGTACTTTTCTGTACTTGCCTCTATTCCAGAAAAGGGTAAGCAGGCGTAATGTTTGAACACAAAAATGTCCTGTGAAAAAGTTGGTATTAAATCGGTATTCAACCTTTCTATGTTATTTCAGTCAGATTTTTTGTAAATGTAATTGTGCTAATCTCACTAATCTATTTGTGAGGTGGAAAATTTGATTCTTTTTGTTACATTTGTTAAAACTGTCTCTCAGATTTTTAAAGATAACGGAGTGCCAAATTTCAGTTTTGTAGTTTCTCAGTAAAGATGATTTTGTTAGTACCTCATCAAAAGTAATACTGTTCTAGGAGAAGTTTCTAAAGACAAAATTCATTACTGCGAACGATTTGTCGAAATGCTGGTTGATCTAGAAGCCCTCCTACCGACACGCCGGTTCTTCAACACATTGCTCGATGATGCGCACGTTGTTGTTAAAAGCAAGATGTCACCACTGTACAAACGAGAGGATGGTAAACTGTTCACTCAGGTCAGTTGCACCAGAGGGTGGCCATCACTTTCACCAGTAGTATTTCACTGGTTTTAAATGGGAGATTTTATACTCACTAGGTGGTGCTAATGAATAAGGGCTCCTATTTCTAACATCTGATTACGGTAAAAATTCTTCAGTTTGGGACACGATTTAGATGACCAGTCAAATTTCTCAACAAAAATAACTTTTCAGGAAAATTTGTTTTGCTCTTATCATGGTTTGTATTTTGTTATTATTACCAAACAACATTTGGTTAAAACTTGAGCATATACAACTTATGTGGCAAGCCTCTGAAAAATAGAAATGTGGCAATTTTAGCAATTATTTTTGTCCCAAATTGAGGAATTATACCGTAGATCAGCTTATGGGTTAAGGGTTTCACGTGACTACTTGAATGGAGGAATGTCTGGAATGTCTACTTCTAGGACTGTTGTCACATTGGGACCACTAATTTCTCTTTGTGTCCTCGACTAAGCTAAGAGCAAATGTTTTTGTACCAATGACGGCAATTATTCAGACACGTATAAATTACATAATTCCATTAGTAATTTTATGTTTGGCCAAAGTTACTGGGGACAACTTTTCAGTAATAATGGCCACGTATAGGTTTAAGTAATTCAAGCTGAGAATCTGAAGATGACCGGTCAGTAAAGCTTGCTTAGAAAATTGTTTCAATTGTATTATCAATCTATTTCCTTTTAGCTGCTTGATATGCTGATGTTTTATACTGGATTTGAAATTAATGATGAGAGTGGGGAAGCCCTAACAGATCATGAGATGACTGACTTACACTATGACAAGATCACGTCACTGCAGGTATGACTGTAGGGAGAGGTAAGCTGTTTGTGTCATGCTAAATATGTCCTCGAGTGTTGCATACCACCAGTTTCATAATTTCGGCATACTGTTATGATCTGTATTCTATCAAGCGTACCAGGGCAAAATGTGATTATTTATTGCATTATGTACACATGGGCATTGGCCCCAAAAATATGATTATGCGTGCCTTCCGATTAGAAGTTATCAATTATTCAGATTTTTAAGTGACATGGTAGTGAGCGTAAAGTAACAACGTGACTTGCTTTTCATCAGTACGATTCCTAATATTCGCTTATTGATGTATACTTGTTCAACTCTGATTGGCTGTTTTTGTTGACGTTTTCTGCTGTCTGATTGCAGAAAGCTGCATTCAAGAACTTCAATGAGGAACTAAATGAGTTTGCCCTGAGCAATGTGTCGGCCATTGATACCAGACAAAATCTACTGAAGCACTTTGAAGCTCTTAGGTAATGATACATTGTAGATCTTAGTGTTACATGAACTGATCAGAGATTCTTTGTACACAACCAGCTTGTATATGTGAATTACTTGAAGCTAGTAACAGCCATCACCAAACACTGAGTCTCGACGGAACTGGTCAGGCTGGTCCTTACTCTGGATAATTACTCTTTGTTTTTTCCAGTTTATGGCACACTGAAGTATCAACATTTAAAGTGAACCTTTCAGTTGTCGTAATAATGTCCCACCAAGAGTGCGTCCAAGTATGACATTTTTTGAAACAAGGATATGTAACTCAGTTAACGATTAATGATCTTCTCGAAGTAGCATTTTGCAATGAGCAAAGCTTCAAACTAACTCTAGGAACTCATGAGAACATTGTGTTTTTCAGCAATTCTAAGCTGCACGAAATTGCTGCCTTTCTTAACCTCTTGCCACATCCAGAGGAAGGCAAGGAAAATGTCTACGAGAATGATTTTCTTCTTGAATTATTGGTAGGTACACAGCATTGTTTGAATAAATTGCTTTTAGTGCTGATGGAGTTGAATG
Source organism: Phoronis australis (assembly GCA_002633005.1). Lineage (NCBI taxonomy): Eukaryota > Metazoa > Phoronida > Phoronidae > Phoronis > Phoronis australis. Next base: position 657,442 of record NMRA01000174.1, on the reverse strand, counting down.
TTGATATTTGTGTGAACACATGCAATACAAGACAAAAGTAATCAGACAAAATACCATTACCGGGTCATGGTGACTAATTCTGTTGACAGCAAAATGACTGGTAATAAGTATTGGAGTGACAAAATTCTAATTTCAGAATGGCATAGCCAACGTACGAACCGTCCTTTTGATTCCACGTAGTTTCTGAGGGATAATTTCAAACTATGAATTCGGCTTCTGCCCAGCTGTCATGACAGAAAGTCAGGGTCATTTGTCTAAATACTTTTGGCTTCTACTATAGCAGTAGTCAACATTTTAATTGTAGTTTATGTAGGATAGTGTAACTATTGGCTTACTGTTAGTTCTTTGATTTGTAAACAGCTCAATGGACAAGATGGTCACTCGGCTTGTTGTCTAATTTCATTTTGTGAAAATGCACAAATTGACTGAACCAATTTCAAATATTTGTGCTTAGTTCTTCACTGAGGCATTAAGTAATTACAATTGAATAATTATTTGATTCTGTTTCCTTAAAGGTATCGAGACACGAACGAAGAGCATCACAGCTGCAAGCCTTGAATGAGATGCCACTCTACCCAACTGAGGAAATTGTCTGGGATGAAAATATTGTGCCAATGGAATACTTCTCTGGTGAAGGCAAGTACTCAGTGGGCAAATATTTATTGAGAGTTTCTAAGTGCCAGAGGCCTGGTTCGCAAAAATGGATCGTTTTACACAGTTTAAACAGAAACATGCAATAAAACTTGCACTGACTGGTCGTAAGTTTCGGCTTGGACTTATAGAAACGTCATAAAGTTACAAAATTTTAGTGAAACAAACCTTGGCTGGGATCTAATCTTTGTGTTGGAAACTTGACTCTAAAATTGAGCAATTATATGGCATGCTTTTAGTAAACAAATTTGTACTCGAATTGTACGGCATGATTAGTCATCAAGTGTTTGGTCAGGTCTGAGTTTGGGGATTGGACCCTGGTCTCTGTTGTGGCATTTCCTTAGAGTAGATAAATGTGAGACCTCAGGTTGATGGTATTACATGTTTCAAGTTCACGTTTGATAGTGCATGGTGAGAAAAAATGTATTAAATCGGGAAGGGGTAGTGTCCTGTGTTAATATGCTACAAATACCACCTTCAAGCTTCCAATTTTGAAACCACTCACTCGCTTTATTTGAGTTCCTGGTTTATTTTTTGACTAATATTCAAAACAAAACAACACTTGCCATTGAAATCCAGGTGTGTCCCAACGTAAGAGACATACTACAGTTGTGAGTGCAGAATGTGCACGCCCAACCTCTCCTTTAACTAAACAAATCGTAGTTCTACAGTCTTTCCGAAATCCGTTACATATTGTGTCTCCACTTTTTGTTTCAGGTTGCCTTGCTCTTCCCAAACTGAACTTACAGTTTCTCACGTTACATGACTATCTACTGAGGAACTTTAACCTATTCAGACTGGAGTCGACATGTAAGTTGAACATAGATTAATGTAGTTTGTGGGATGTGGAGAGTGCCAGAGGCAGACTTAGGGGTGCCCCAAACTACCTCGTGTATGCCATTTTTAGAACTGTCATTTTTGTGGTGGTCCTACCCTCCCCAGGTAACATGCTAGATCTGCCGTTGAGAGCTGCACTAGTTTGTGATGCCGAATTTTAAAAGTTTTTTCTGCGCTCTTTTGAGGCTGGTTTGTAAGGTGTTGCATTTGATTTCTATTGCAGGAGCGTAACGTGGTGATAAACGTGGACTTTATTATTTTCAGATGAGATCAGACAAGACATCGAAGATGTAGTCAGTCGTATGAGGCCATGGTTAGTATGATTGTATTTTTATAGAACTTTTTAAAGCAGCATTGTTATCAATTTTCAGTGTATCATGGTTTAGCATAAACTTCTTATTATAAGTATTGCTATCTCGTAGTAAGAATTATGGTTCCACCTTACCAGTGTTAGCAGTTTTTCAAATTAGTGTCATACCAATGTTTTTTTGCTGGTTCATTTACCTGCAGTCTTTTCCNGTGTAACTATTGGCTTACTGTTAGTTCTTTGATTTGTAAACAGCTCAATGGACAAGATGGTCACTCGGCTTGTTGTCTAATTTCATTTTGTGAAAATGCACAAATTGACTGAACCAATTTCAAATATTTGTGCTTAGTTCTTCACTGAGGCATTAAGTAATTACAATTGAATAATTATTTGATTCTGTTTCCTTAAAGGTATCGAGACACGAACGAAGAGCATCACAGCTGCAAGCCTTGAATGAGATGCCACTCTACCCAACTGAGGAAATTGTCTGGGATGAAAATATTGTGCCAATGGAATACTTCTCTGGTGAAGGCAAGTACTCAGTGGGCAAATATTTATTGAGAGTTTCTAAGTGCCAGAGGCCTGGTTCGCAAAAATGGATCGTTTTACACAGTTTAAACAGAAACATGCAATAAAACTTGCACTGACTGGTCGTAAGTTTCGGCTTGGACTTATAGAAACGTCATAAAGTTACAAAATTTTAGTGAAACAAACCTTGGCTGGGATCTAATCTTTGTGTTGGAAACTTGACTCTAAAATTGAGCAATTATATGGCATGCTTTTAGTAAACAAATTTGTACTCGAATTGTACGGCATGATTAGTCATCAAGTGTTTGGTCAGGTCTGAGTTTGGGGATTGGACCCTGGTCTCTGTTGTGGCATTTCCTTAGAGTAGATAAATGTGAGACCTCAGGTTGATGGTATTACATGTTTCAAGTTCACGTTTGATAGTGCATGGTGAGAAAAAATGTATTAAATCGGGAAGGGGTAGTGTCCTGTGTTAATATGCTACAAATACCACCTACAAGCTTCCAATTTTGAAACCACTCACTCGCTTTATTTGAGTGCCTGGTTTATTTTCTGACCTAATATTCAAAACAAAACAACACTTGCCATTGAAATCCAGGAGTGTCCCAACGTCAGAGACATACTACAGTTGTGAGTGCGGAATGTGCACGCCCAACCTCAACAAATCGTAGTTCTACAGTCTTTCCGAAATCCGTTACACGTGTCTCCACTTTTTGTTTCAGGTTGCCTTGCTCTTCCCAAACTGAACTTACAGTTTCTCACGTTACATGACTATCTACTGAGGAACTTTAACCTATTCAGACTGGAGTCGACATGTAAGTTGAACATAGATTAATGTATTTTGTGGGATGTGGAGAGTGCCAGAGGCAGACTTAGGGGTGCCCCAAACCACCTCGTGTATGCCATTTTTAGAACTGTCATTTTTGTGGGGGTCCTACGCTCCCCAGGTAACATGCTAGGTCTGCCGTTGAGAGCTGCACTAGTTTGTGATGCGCTCTTTTGAGGCTCGTTAGTAAGGTGTTGCATTTGAATTCTATTGCAGGAGTGTAACGTGGTGATAAACGTGGTCTTTATTATTTTCAGATGAGATCAGACAAGACATCGAAGATGTAGTCAGTCGTATGAGGCCGTGGTTAGTATGATTGGATTTTTTGTAGAACTTTTTTAAGCAGCATTGTAATTTTGTTATCAATTTTCAGTGTATCATGGTTTAGCATAAACCTCTTATTATAAGTATTGCTAACTCGTAGTAAGAATTATGGTTCCACCTTACCAGTGTTAGCAGTTTTTCAAATTAGTGTCATACCAAATGTTTTTTGCTGGTTCATTTACCTGCAGTCTTTTCCACATCAAACCATTGTCGAAGAAACTAATTTAACAAAGCATTTGCCTGGATTGGAATATCTTGTTGTATTGGTGATTATGAACCAAAGCTCACCCTCAATGGTTGCCTTATTAGTCCGTTGTACCATAATCATTGTGTGAGCAGGGTAAATTTTCTATTGGAAATTATTCAGGTAAAATCTGAATCATTCACAGGGGAGGATTGTTATTCTTAGAGCTAGTTAAATCATATTATGATACATTGAATGAACTTTAATTTGTTATGTTTTTTGTCTAATCATAGCCTACTGTAATTACACAGATGTTTGATATTGGTTTGCAGGCAAGCAGAGGATGGTAGCTGCTACTTTGGTGGGTGGGCCAGGATGGCGCAGCCTATCGCGGGCTTTAATGTGGTGGAGGTCGCCAAGCCCAATATTGGCGAGAATCACCCGGCGCAAGTGAGGGCCGACATCAGCATCACGCTGAATGTAAGGCCAGATATCAGAGGGGAGTGGGAAGGTGGGTGACATGTAACACGATCATGTTGTTTATGCTAATCACCTTGGGGGTTTTATAGCAAGTTTAAATTTAATGGGAGTGCGTCAAAAAATTTGTGTTCAACTAAGTGAACTTAAAAAATCCCATTGTGCCTTTTTAACTTCTTTTCTAACAGAATGTCCAATAACAACATAAGCCCAATGGAATTATCATTTTGCTCTAACTGGTGTGATACTCAGTATCAAATCAATTTGCTTTTACCTTGACTGTCAGACAGTAGAGATCCAAAAGTGTCATAGTCTTATTGGTTGCTTTTATTTTGATTTCAGCGTTGAGAAAACACGATGTTGCCCTGCTAATCACCGTGCGTCCTAAGGTGCCCATTGGGTACAAGTACAACCACAATGAACACTTCATACCACAGGTGGGGCTCACCTACGTGAGAGGCTGTGAAATCGAGGGCATGCTCGATGAAACTGGGAAGGTCATTGAGGAAGGTAAGGGTAGCTTATGTGTGTTTGTCACAACTAATTTACTCAACGAAGCTAGCTGACTTTGTGCATTGCTCAGGTTCTGTTGTGACTTAGAGGAGATATTAGGAGTCCAGAGTGATTGATGGGGTCACACGGAATTTTAGATTGAATTATTACCCATCCGAACTTCACCTAATTACTGATTTTTGATATTGTAGGCCCTGAGCCACGGCCTGAGTTTACAGGTGATACCCGCACATTCAGAGTATGGCTGGACCCCAACCAGTATGCTACAGACATGCAGAAAACATCACAAGGACAGGAGGTATTATGTTGTTCTAGCGAAGGTTTTGCTGCTTTTGTTGATCTTGACACACACACACACACACACATATGATAATGTAATAAAAAAATTTCATTTTTCCAAATGCTTTGCCTTTTAAATTTCTCATTCTGCACCCAAGGCTTTTATTAAAGAGCGCTGATCATTGTGATGTGAATATTATGTGCACTTCAGGACGTGTATGAGACATTTAACATCATAATGAGACGTAAACCGAAGGAGAATAACTTCAAGGCTGTCCTGGAGACGATTCGTGATCTCATGAACACCAACTGTGTCGTGCCCGACTGGCTGCATGACATCATCTTGGGATACGGTGACCCTGGTGCTGCACATTACTCGAAGTAAGTGGATGGAGTCTGACTAGATGCATTTGTTACAGAAACTGTAAGTGTAAAAAGTGTTTGCTCATAGTATTTGCCAGTATTTGAGGGGAGATTTTGTCTCTGTAGTGAGTTTGTATTGGTGCTGTTTAAAGTTCAAATTGCTCAGACACTTTGAATCCCTGTGTAAGTTTGAGTTAGTTTTGTTTACATAAGCATATTATAATCTAATTTTCGATAACACGAAAACATCACATTCAGAGCATTGCTGTAGTTTTTGATATGCCAAAAGGGATTGTGGGTAGAGTGTGGAGTCATGTAGATGTTGTCGTATTTCACAGTAGATGATTCAGGACATATATCTTTTATTCACTGATTTCCAGCAAAGTAATGTGAAAAAGAAAAATCAACAGAATTCTGATGTGATTCACTACTCGTGAACTGGTGGTTAATTCAGTGTTGTATGTCTTCATTTCAGAATGGGCAATCAAATATCAACCATGGATTGGAATGACACATTTCTCAACTTAGATCATCTCAAATCCAGCTTTCCCGGTTATTCATTCAAACTGGACGTGGATGACCCAAGCAAACTTGTTGCACCGTTTATGTAAGATACAATGATGATAATTTTTTACTATGTTTACTGTGTCATCTTCGTTTAATTTTCCAGTTGAACAGAAACAAGGTTTTGGAATTTACTGCATTCAAAATCATCGCTGTTGCTTTGTTTTTCGCTTGCTTTTCAACTGCTATACATGATTTTACTATACACACTATTGTTTTAAATCTGGGCACATGTAATGTGGTATGAAAATTATTATTTATATCATGTCAGCACTTATTGTTTATCAGATTCTAAATGATTGTTCTTTAAAAAAGAATATAGCTCTACTAAACTTGGGATATTTGTTTGGTTTTAGGTTGACGTTTTCTGAGAAGCAAGCGTCCAACAAGAGGAAACTGGATGAAGACCCCCAGCCTTCCTCTGTTGACAGTAAAACAATTATTGTAAAGCCTCATATCCTACCCAACAGAGGGCCTTACCCATACAGTCAGCCAAAGAAGTAAGTTAAAGTCAGGTTTCCAATGTGAGTCTTTTTACAATCTGAAAACTGCCCTCTAATACATTTTTACTTATTGAACTTTTTCCACCTTAATATTATCCTCCCTGTCTTAGTAAAACATGCATTTGATTCAGTGTTGGCTAGCTCGCCAAACTGAGCTGATCAATCGGCATTTGATGGAATTTTGGTGATGACGTCTGAATCACAAGCCAATTCGATGCTTTTGTCTTCGTTAATCCAGTTTACCATTGGTCAATATTCCGTCTGCATAGTGTTTTCCTGTCCACATATGGCACTCAGTTGCAGCAAGCTTAAATATTTTTCTTCTTTCAGGAACACCATTCCATTCACACCAACCCAGATTGAGGCCATCAGATCAGGGATGCAGCCTGGTCTAACCATGGTTTGTTCATTTTGTTCTTGTCATGCTTTTAAATCTTTTGGATAAAAACATTTATTTTTATATGAGTATCAGACCTGAATGTAAATGGTGTCAATGTATGATTGCCCGAGTTGATTGCATAGGAGTGTGGTTATTAAGTGCCTATTTAATATAATGGGTTGGTGCTCAGCTGTCCTGCTGTTTGATGAGGCTCTTCATGGTAAAAACTACCTCTTACTTTTTAAATGTTCTGTCTAATTTTGTAAACACTGTTCATATAAAAAATGCACAAGTACATAACGATAGTTGTTAAAGTGGTTACCGGAACAAAACTGATAGCAAAAGCACAGTTTTCTTATCCGTCTTGAGAAAATGCGCAACTTACATCTTTTAACAGTTTTGGTTTTGTAACTGACATTTAGTTTGTTTTGAGGACTTTGGCCATTCTTGCAGTAAGTACATCCGTGAAAAGGACTGCATGTTTGTTTACGAAAGCTCATTGTGAACTATGACGTGCACAGTGAATGTGCGATGCATTTAGGAAGATAACCCAGTTACGTGACCACATAAGGCTAGCTTTGGGACATATAAAGTTTATTTTCTCACTTTCATTTTTGGAAATATCGATAAAACAACCGTATTTTATCAATAAGATAAAATAAATATCAGATCTTTGGAATTAATACTTATTAACAGTGTGCAGTTTCAGTGTGCAGCCCTATAGACAAGTATAATAAATTGCATTCTCATGTTATGTTGGGATACCATGTGATAGCGTACACCTCAACATACCTAGCACATGTACTTACAACTCACCTGTTCTCATTTCAGGTGGTTGGTCCCCCTGGTACTGGCAAGACTGATGTGGCCGTCCAAATCATCTCCAACATCTATCACAACTTTCCTGAACAACGCACACTCATTGTGACTCACTCTAACCAGGTAATAAAGACTTTATTATTTATCAATTTTGTTCATTGTATGTGAGTTTGTTTTATTCAAGTTGGTGCAATCTTCAAATTCGATCCATGTCCTTCTCTTGAAAACGTGGTAAAACTAGCACAATAAAGAATGTAGCAGAGTATGAAGATGTATTCACTGAACTGAAGCATAATGTTTATACGATAACACTACTTGTGCAGGCTCTGAATCAATTGTTTGAGAAGATCATGGCATTGGACATTGATGAGAGACATCTGCTACGTCTGGGTCATGGTGAAGAGGCTCTCGAGACGGAGAAGGATTTTAGTAGGTAAGTGGTGTTATCATACTGTCTACTTCTGTAGATAGGTGGCAATGCACTATCTTGAAAACAGGAATTCTTCAGTAGGTAGGTGGTCAGATGCTACCACCTACTTCAGTAGGTAAGTGATGGTATGACACTGTCTTGAGAACATGGATAGTTCAGTAGGTAGGTGGTGATATGATACCGCCTTGAAAACAGATACTTCAGTAGGTACATAGTGATATGATACTGCCTTGAAAACAGGGATACTTCAGTAGGTAAGTGGTGATAGGATACTGCCTACTTCTGTTGGTAAGTGGTGATATTATACCGTCTTAAGAATAGGAATATTACATAACAAACTAGGTAAGTGGTGGTATGCTGTCTAACGTCAGAACAGGAATACTTTACTTTAGTTCTGGTTTCATCATCTGGGTTCAAACTCTTCTAAAGCTGTTGAAGCGTCTGAAGATGGAAAGTCTGCCATCATCTAACTAGAACAAGTAATGTGTTTTAAATTTGGAATGTAGCCTGAAAAGCGAGGAATGGGCACCACTTGGTCCACAGTGTAATCATGTAGAATTGGGAAAGCTAGGTTGCTGTATTATAAACCACAAATGGTTTGCGTATGACACTGTGTTGCTTTTTCGTATTGCTTAAGTTATGATTTAGTTAATGAGATAAATATGCATGATGCATTGGTCAGAATCTGTTAAGTTCAAATGTTAATTGGCATTTTGTCAATTTACAACTTAAGTCAGGAAACTGATCCTCATGTAATTGCTACATGGATCAACGTCATGTTACATAAAATGGAAAACTTTGCTTTAATTAGGCCATGTACTGCAATGTTAAGGGGGTGGAATTTTTGGTTATTTTTAAGCTCATGTTATCGTGGTACATTGAATTCATTCTGGATACCCTTTGAGTCGGATTAAGTTAATTCACAGTTAACGCTATGGATAAGTGTGGTGAGCTCAATGAGATGGTTTCCCTCCCTTACAGGTATGGTCGTGTGAACTTTGTTTTGGCCCAGAGAATGGAGTTGTTGGAGGAGGTGGGTCGACTTCAGGAGAGTCTGGACGTGGCTGGGGACGTGGCCTATACATGTGAAACTGCTGGCTACTTCTTCTTGTACCAGGTAAGGAGGATGTGGTAGGCTTCGGTGTGATTGAACCCTCTGTGGACCTCTCTAAAATATTTTTTGTATCGAATGTTTGCTGTAACACAATCAGCATGTGTACAGTACTGTTGGCTTGGGACTGAAATGAGACATTATAGATGAGCGAAAGTTGTAAATCAGGCATGTTGTGTGACATGGTTCGAATTATGTACAAAAAGTCATAGTTTGCAAGTGCTTGAATATTGGGCAGAGTCATCCCTTTTCTGATCAAGATGAGTGATGGGTGGAGTGAAGAGGGAATGGTCAGAATGCTTTTTTCACATAAACGTTTTCCTCAGTAATTCAATACTCTAATTATGTGGATGTTCTGTTGAAGATGGAATATATATAACTCATTCTCTGTATTTGCAAAGAACAGTTCACCTCTTTTACTTAACAATTGTTTTATGTTGCAGGTGTTAGCCCGCTGGGAGGAGTACCTCAGTAAAGTGAAGATCCCTGCCAAGGAGATTGGTAACATTAAAGATTTGTTCCCATTCACAAAGTTTTTCGAGAATGCCCCTCACCCATTGTTCAAGGGCAGAACGTTTGAGGAAGATTTGGACATTGCTGAGGGATGCTTCAGGCATATCAAGAGAATATTTGAACAGCTGGAGGTAACAACAGTGAATTAGTGAAATGCTTTTAAATTTTTATTACTTTTACTGTTCGATAGTTTCGGGTTGTAATCAAGATGTGCTTCGCAAATAGAAATTTCTCATGAAGACAATTTTAGTCCCATAAACTGTAGGCAATCAGGAATATTGGCTTTGAAAAAGTCATAAGAGTTTTATAATCACAATTCTTATTAAAAGTACATTTCATAGCTACTAGAGTAAGATGAAGTATTCCACATTTTGTGTTTTTGGTGTAAATTGTGTAACATGCAAACCTGTGATTATAAATAGATTGTTCTTCTGCATTCCAGGAATTCCGTGCTTTTGAACTGTTAAGAAGTGGTGCCGACCGTTCTAAGTATCTTCTAATCAAGGAGGCCAAAATAATAGCCATGACCTGTACTCACGCAGCGCTGAAACGTCGAGATTTGGTAGAACTAGGGTTTCAGGTAAGCAAATTTGTCTATTCATATTTTGTATCTTTTAAACGTGATAATCTAAACCATGCATCACAGTAAAAGTGTTGACAAACAAAAATTATGTTTGGTACAAATTGTGATACTTTTAGTTCCTGTGTATTGACTAGTCTAGTATTTGATTAGATAACTGGCCTATTTCCAACCGTATTGCTTTCAGTGTTTAAAATGATAAGCCTATCAACACTGGTTACTGAGCTTGGTCTCAAGCAGAAACAGACCAGATAGCATGACCCCATTTTGTTACTGGAGTGCTGTAAATCATGACCCCATTTTGTTACTGGAGTACTGTAAATCATGACCCCATTTTGTTTTAAATTTGGAAGTGCTGTAAATCATGACCCCATTTTGTTACTGTCACTGGTGTCAATCTGATGTCAGGTTTCGCCAGAAGGCAGACATGTAGCTCATTGCTTTTGTGTGCTTACTAAATGCTCTCCTGTTTCAGTATGATAACATTATGATGGAAGAGTCAGCTCAGATCCTAGAGATTGAAACCTTCATCCCACTTTTGCTACAGGTAAGCAATTCGCGGGAAAAAATCCCTGGTTATGAGCTCTGCCTGTCTTTAGAATGATATTTGCGAAGGGGTGTTGTAATGAAATGCTACTTTGAGGGACTTTCAAAGCTGGGGACGTTTTTGGAGTCTTGATGTTTCTGTTCATAAAAATTATGAAATAAGTTTAAAAGATTTCTTCTCAGTTGATAAAATTTCGCCAAAATTCTGTAGAAATTTTCATTGAGACGCCTTTTTTGTTACCTTGCAAATCTGAACTCATAGTAGAGCAGTGACTGTATTTTGACAGAAGTATCTTTAGTGCCCTTTTGAACGTCACTCAGTGAATAAAGATGCGATTTATGTGTAAAACAATGCAATCTATTCAGCACTTTGTCCCCTATCCATTTTAATTATTAATATGTTATTATTTGAAACTTGCAGAACCCTGAAGATGGCTTCAATCGTCTCAAGCGGTGGATCATGATTGGAGACCACCACCAGTTGCCTCCAGTCATCAAGAACATGGCATTCCAAAAGTATAGCAATATGGAACAGTCACTCTTCACTAGGTTCGTCCGACTCGGTGTGCCCACTGTTGATCTGGATGCTCAGGGCAGGGCGCGCGGGAGGTAAGCTGAGCGTGAAGAAACCATCAGTTGTTACAAGCAATGATTTTAAGCTCTTTCCTATCTGCTATGCTTCATACAAAGGCCTTGTCATTAGTTCATTAGTATGCAAATTTTAGTTTAAGTTATCTAATCTTGAGAACAGTTCAATGGTTAAAATGTTTGTCGAGTCCTGTTTTTCTGCGACAACGTAGTCAAGGGTTTACAATGTTGCATTACATGATGCGTAATTATTTAGAAATGTGTGAAAAGAAAAATGTTGGATTTTTAAATTTCATAACTTTATGTAACATGAAATCCGGATTTTTTATATGTAACATGTTTGTGATACTTTCTGAAATTTGGATTTGTGTAGTTAATCTCGGAATGTGTGAATTATAATGTCGAGCACCTAACATTGGTACCTTTCACTAAACTAAGTTGACTTCACTAATACATGGTACAATTAAGTATACTCATCTGTCTTCCATTCCAGCTTATGTGAACTATACAACTGGCGCTACACTAAACTGGGAAACCTGGCTCACGTCAACGTCTACCCAGAGTTCCTAACGGCTAACCCCGGAATGTTCTTCGACTACCAAGTCATAGATGTACAAGATTTCAATGGTGTTGGAGAGTCAGAACCCAATCCCTACTTTTACCAGGTGATGAATAAATGATGGTCTGAAGTGGCAGTGAGTGTGTGTTGTAACAAGAGCGTTTTCTGCAAAACCAAGACAGTATTTAAAAAACCTGTATTCATCCATACTGCTTGGATTTGCATTCAGTCAATTTTCCCATGAATATCTTCTCGACTTTCTTTTAAATCTCTTATATTTGATTGTTATTACCTGTTTTTTCAATTATAATGACTGACATATCACAGGCACAAGATTCTCTCTTCCAGGGATTCATGTTACTGATGCTACAGTGTGTGGTGTATTTCGTTCGTTGTGCCTGTCCTTCACAACCTTTTACCTCATTAATGGAATGTGCTATTCTCTCTGTAGAACCTCGCTGAAGCCGAGTACGTTGTTGCACTATTCATGTACATGAGACTGCTAGGCTATCCCGCAGACAAGATCTCCATCTTAACTACCTACAATGGACAGAAACATCTGATCCGTGACGTCATCCGTCAGAGGTGTGGTAATAACCCCCTCATAGGGGTACCATCCAAGGTGAGCCTGCCAATGAGTATACTTAATAGATTGGTTTGTTTCCAAGCCTTTCTGTAAAACTGCTTCTTATTGGTCACCACACATTATTCCACATGTGACTGAGAATGGGCATTCTCAGTTCTGAATGTTATATGTCTTCGTATTTTTCAATCTCTAGGATTGGTCGAAAAACATGAAAAGTGGCTTGTAGTCATTTTTGTTTTCCATGTTAGAAGGGGAACTCAAGACAACTCAATGAGTGCTTGGGAGGGCATAGGTGTTTTCCTTTGTGTCGAATTTTGCCGACTACGATGAATTATAGCATACATTTGATCACAGCTCAACTTAGATCAAGTGTGACACTGCTCAAAGCCTTGTACAACCTGGCTTTACATTCTTGCATTACATTGATGTGCTGCATCTCAATTGGGTGTAAGTTGGAAAGTACTAAGACATGACCATACACCAATCTTTGTTTACATTCCTATTTTGAGCTGAAACAAAAAGTTGGGTGCAGGAATAAAAGATTTCTTAATATTTGACCAATTTGAGGCTCATCAAAAAACCATAGAGGTGTAATTATTACTTGTGACCTGAACTGGTTTGTAATCAATGTGTTAATTAAATGCACAACTTCTTCCGTGTCCAGGTTACGACAGTGGACAGGTTCCAAGGTCAGCAGAACGACTACATCCTGTTGTCTCTGGTCAGAACAAGGGCAGTGGGTCACCTGAGGGACGTGCGGCGCCTCATAGTGGCCATGTCTCGTGCCAGGCTAGGGCTCTACGTCTTTGCCAGGGTCTCGCTGTTCCAAAACTGTTTTGAGCTGACACCAGCCTTCAACTTGGTAATAACTTTGATATTGTTTTAGTTTTGAAAATTTATTGTTTGGAATAGCCACATCAAATGTCTAAAGGTCTTTAGTTATTGTAAGGCAGGGTGAATTTTAGAATGTCAAAATAGATCTGTATTTATGTCACTATAAACTACCACTAATTGAACAGATGAATCAGTCATTTCATGAGCACTGTTGACCAAGCATGTTTGGAAACCAAGACAGATATCTTGTTAGTGTGTAAATTGGTGTCATATCATGTGAAGGACAAAACCTAGAGTTATCTGTATGCTTTCAGCTCACTTCCCGACCCCTCAAGCTGTACTTAGCCCCACAGGAAGCGTATCCTCCAACAAGAAAGGTGAGTTTACACTGTTTTATTAAAAACTTCAAGATTAAGGCACATGCTATGCTAGTGATTTTTCTTTGTCAAGGTATTTTTTGATGAAGCAAGGGTTTATAGCAACTAAAATATACGTCTGCTTTGCTGCGGAAAAAATAATTCCTGGAAAATGAAATTTGCTTTCTTAAAAACTCATGGAAAAGTTGTAAAAATGAGAAAACAATCAGAAACTGGGAAACCAGGCCCAATCGAAGCTGTGGTAGTTAATGAGCTATTCACAGTCAAAGTGTGGCCAATAGAAACACATTTCTCACGGTCGCTTGTCGAATCAATTTGTCTTTGATGAGCATTACCAAGGAAATGAACAAAATCAAATGAATGGGCTTTATGGACAGTGCCTCAGAAGTGGCATTGAACAAGTGTTGGACAAACAATTATTGAGATAGTATGTTAAGAATGTTTAGTTTTCAACACTCGTTTACGAATACATCAAATGGATGATGAACTTAACATTAATTAACTTCATGTTGCCTTGGTGCCTGTAAGGTCAATACTGTAAAAACTTTAAGGGTATCGTGTGCCACTAGCTTTGAGCCACATCCATATTTAACCTTATAAGCCAGGAGCACAAACTGGTAATTCTCCCATCGTTCCGACAGCAAACAAGCCTACGGTAAAGTCGCGTGATTTTCGGACACTGAAAATTAATTCCAATAGAAAAAATTCATTCTTGGACGAATCTCGCGAAATATCATTTTTTGGTGTCCGAATTTGGCGGACCTCCAAATTTGGGTTTCCGCTAGTGTCCGAATTTCGTGGGTGTACATTATTTCGATGAGCGGTCGTAGTATCAACATTGCTGGCTCGGTCATTTGATAGCAGTACAATTGCAGGTAAATGAGACTCAAATGGTCTG
>NMRA01000174.1:622412-640852 GCA_002633005.1 Phoronis australis | reverse complement strand
TAGTGACACGGGAGTTGCGTCGATCCCAAATTACCGTTTCTAAAAATTTTCCTTGTCCGAAAGTCGCGGGACAAAAATCCGACGTTTATGACATTGTCCGAAATTTGAGGATCGTTGAAAAACATTTTTTGACCTTGTACGAATTTCGTGGACTATGAAAAACTCATTTCGGAAATATTTATTCTTGGTCGAAAATGGCGGGCCGTCCGAAAATCACGCGACTTTACCGTATTTCCCATTAAGCCGACGGCCATGGATGTGAGCGAGATGACATCCAACAAATTTCAATTTACCCAGCAGTTAATCTTCAGTAATCATTTATGAGATTGTAAGGGCGATATAGCTTTCCAATGGAAGTTGCAGGTCGAGATCAAATTTATGTCCGTGGGTGGTTTGATTCATGACTTAAGACACCAAAAATTGAGGTTGGTGAATTGAGGCTTCAAATACTGTAATCATTCCTATGTATTTCAGGCTAACCAGCGCCCCACATGTCAGCCATTTATCATTGAAGACATGCCTCACATGGCCTCATTTGTCTTTGATTTCTACAAGAACAAGGTTCAACAAATCATGAAGCAGAGAGGGGTAAGAGAACATTCAGTTTTGTTGACTTATATTTACATGAGTCACAAATCAGCAGGTCAGGAGATCCCAGTTTTTGTGTTGAGTGTTCTGTGATTATTGTTTTGAACAGAATGTTCCTGTTGTTAGTAACATGTCTTTTTTGATGTTTATTGCGGTTAATTACTGGCTTATAACTCAAAAGTGCATGTTGTACAGTCACGAAAATTAATTTGAAGTGTTTAACATTCTTTATTGTTAAAGTTTTTTCTGAATTCGTGATCTAATGCTTTTTAGGCACAACTCAAACCTCACCGATTACGGGAACCTCCTGCTAAGCAGCAGCCTGTCAAAAAAGTGGAGCCAGAATCACAGTCTCAACAGGAAGTAGTGTACATTCAGAACGAGGTAGAGGACCCTTCCAGCAAGGAGATGACCAAGTAAGTAGCGTCTTATAGCTGACTTAAGTATTGTTCCAGAGTGTGCTTTTCAACGTGGTGTGCACAATGTTCATTAATTTATATTTGTTATACTTACAGATGTTATGCTAAGACACCACAAAGTAGTTTATCAAAATTGTATGAAAATGTGCAAGAAATCTTTTTTAGTATACAGTTTTCATAATATATTGGACAATTTTGAAATTTAACAACATACTGTGCTAGTCCATTCACAAATTAACAATAAGCAGCTAGGCGTAGTAATATCTCATTAAACTCTAACAAAATTTCGACAAAAGTTTGACTGAACTGCCAAATAATTATGACAAGAAGTCCGTCATAGTTTGGCAGAGTCTGCAACAGAATTTTGTCTTTAAAAACTACTGTATGTGGTAAAAATGGGAGAATGGGTTTACGTGTTGATTTGTAAGTTTTGTACTATTTTATCGAGGCCGTACACCTAACCTTGTGTAAGATTCATGTCTTGAACTGTTACTGTTAAACAGTTAATTAATGTGGTTTATGAAGATGGGCGTTGAACTTGGATGTGAACTACCGTCGAAATTAAGTCTGTTGATAATGTGTCGCTTTTACAAAGATTTCAGTGTTTCCTTCATAATGATGTGCCTTCCACCATCTTATGACCTTTGATAAAATGGCCTAATTTGCAATTTGCACTTACATGCAGTGATTAATACTTCAACGGTTTGACTTGTGACACAACCCCCTTTGCCTTCCACAGCTGTCTGGGCTCACTAGATGGTGGCAAGTTTCCCTTAATATTCAAGTTTGAAACTTGTCAAGTCACCACTTGTACAGAAAATGGCTACATTTGACCAACTTCCCCAGTTCCACCAAGTCAACTGGCCAAGACATCTGACTGATTCTTGACGGCAACTTCCGTCTTAAAAATCAATCAAACGTCTTAACCTGGTGAAACCAACAGTCAGTTAAGTGCAGCCAATCACTGATCTTGTGTCTGTTTTCATTCAATACAAAGGTCTGGTATGTTTCTGCTCATCTTTACAATTAATAATTTGTTTTTTAAGTCAAATTTTTTCCATTATGCGTGAGTGTAATTCTGGCATTGACTTTTGTCCGTTTACAGAGAGCCAAAAGTAGAACATGTCAAGATGGAAGAGCACCCTGGTGTGGACAGTGATAGTGATGATGAAGAGAAAGGAGGGTACGTACCACAGCCTGGTTATGGTTTTCATTTCTTTACCCTAAGGCTACGTTTACTTAATCTTTGTAAAATATATGTTGTTACGTCATCTATAATTTCTTGATTTAATAATTGCTTCTCAACCAAGAAGTCTCCTTCTTATCAACCGTGTAAAAAATGTGAAATTTTCATTCTTTTTTCCAACCAGTTTTATGGTCATCGTTAATAGGGGATTTTCGTAAGCCATGCCATATTGAAATTCACTATCCCGACAAAGAGCGTTCAGGTCTTTAGTGGACAGGCGTTCAGTGGCACTGGCAGATCCCATGTAATGCAGAGGGTGGGTTTCAACCTACTGGACAGGTATAAATAGCGTTTTAACACCTTTCCCTCTTTTACAATGCTGGCAAATTTTCACTGATGTACAGTGGGATGTACTAATGGCTCATGGAAAGAGGCAAACCTTGTGAAATATTCATGGATGAAGGACATCCCACACACTTTGAAGAAGAATCTGCGGCTACATAGTCAGTGGCTGCGACAGAATTTTGATCTCAGCCAATGTCAAAAAACTAAAATTTGTGAATTTAAGCTGATCAAACAATAGGAGGGGTTCATAGTAGGATTTGTCCATGTTTATAAGTTAACGAACCACTATGTAATAGTGAATTTCTGTCCCAGTCAGGATGAAGTGGAAGTCGCTTTCTTGCTCTCAATACTCTAGAGAGCGTCAATATGAAAGTTCACTATTAAAGTGACATTTTGTGCAGGCTCACTAGCAAGCTTTAAACCATGTTACTCAACCGCTCAAAATATGCCTCAAACCACCTTGCCACATCATGGTGCAAAATTATTTCCATTGTCTAAATGGACCTCCAGTCACATATGGAAGTGTTGAAGAGCTATTAGTCATCATCAGCACAAGTGATGTTGGAACCCCTGGTCACACACAATCCCGATTGGTCATGTACAATCTTTGTAAACGACATCCTGAACAAAACTTGTATTAGACAGGGCTTTAGTCTATATAAGTCCTGTACTTTGGGTTTCACATGAATCTTAATGTAATAGCTGTCAATGTTTATTTTCAGGGAACTGAAAGCCAAAGAAAAGATGGAGACAGAAGAACAGAAGAGTTCATAAAACAGATCTGCAGCTGTACAGGGATGAGACCGCTATAGTCATAAATTGAGATAGAATTGCTCTGAGTTCAAAGGTCAAACAGTGTAATAAAGTGAGCCTGTAACATGTAAACTATTGTACATACTTGTTGTATTTCATGTAAATACAATGTATCATGTTTAATAAATTTTATACACTCAACATGGACCTTGGAAATTAATGAACTTTCATTGAGAGTTAACTTTGAACAGGGGAGTTCCTTAAATTTTACACTATAACAAATTTGAGAATCTCTCATAATTATCACTTATGTTTCTGAGTCACGTGATGTCAATAATACAATTCACTTGTCTCTGATGAGAAGCTCAGAATTTACTTGATGGTTCAAATAGTCCTGACAGAAATGCATGCATTCGTGTAGCTATGATACCCACATATCACAGATGCCTCATACTGATAATCGGTTCTCAATCTACTCAGATAATGGCATTTCTTCATTAACGCAATTTAGATCCTGTCATCAGTAGCTTACAACTTGACAATCCTTAGATTCTGCGCTTGTAAGATTTTTCCTCCTGTGAATAAGTGATGTCTTGACTGTCCAAGGTAGACTTCTGAGGCAAATTATGGGACATAGTTTAGGAGAAATCTTGTTTCCACACAAATTCCTGGACATAGTTCGAAGTGTTACAGTTAACCGAACACGTGTACACAGCCAATGTACCCCAGTCTATGCTGTTCGCTGTCTTGTCAACATCAAGATATGTCAGCAACTGCGGTAAGACCTGTAACGATAAGCTTGTTTGTATCCAGATTTTCACATGCCTAGAGGACTAAATGGAACATAATTCAAGCGAGTACAGCTTCAGGTTATAAATCTCTTGACACTGCTGTGCCGGTTGCGTGAAACAGTCCCAAATAGGGGCTCAACTAAGTTACTTATATCTTTTGCCTATTTGTGTCCTGCTTTACAGACAGATGTAATCTTTTTCTGTCAATTCAGCTTCATTAGATTAAAACTAAAAACTGAGCCCTGAATCCAATGAAAATAAATAGGGATGGAGTCCCTAAATTAGGGGCGTTGCATGAAAAGATCCCTATTTATTTTCGATAATATTGAGAATTCAACGTCAAGTTCACTCTCGATTTGTATCAAAACCAATACGTGACTTGGTAATGAAACACAAAACAGCATAAGGAAATCAATGTTTTCAAAAGTCCACAAATATGCAGTACATTTAGGGAACTTAGTTGAGTCCCTAGTTGTAAAAGCACAGGCCTCCTCCAAAGACTGATATTCCAAAAGTTGCAATAGCAGCTTTTCCAGTTCCATACATCCCCAAAGTGTTGAAATGCACTCATGACTGTACCACGGTATGATGCTAGGGGTGTTCATTGGGCACTACAACTTCACAAATTGGAAGTCAACTGGTGCTGGTGCATTCCAGCCATACACCTCTCTGATGATGCCAAAAACGGACAAAATATTTAAGGAGCCACTAGGGGCATACAACATCACAGAACAGTCCGAAAATTGTCAGATGACATCCCTCCTTGATACAAACATATCTACCAGGTTTTGTAAACATCTGTTGAGACTTAGCACTATTAAAAACAAATGCAAACAACGCCACTAGGGGGCATAGGAGTAGTCGCAGCCCTTCAAAAGTTGGCAGAGCAAATCCTCTGCATGACAGAAATAGATATATCAAATTTCATGAAAATCCCAGAGATTATAGCAACATGCACCAGGAGGAGTATGAAGACGCTTAAAATGGAAGCTTAGTTCACAATTTTTACACCTGATTCATCTACTACAAGTCTAAGACATATGTCATGCAAAAAAATAGTTACAAACAAGCTATCAACATTAGTAACTGTAAACCTGAAACTCAAACTGTCGTGGTGCACCACACAAGCACTTTGGTATGTCTTCCGACCTCGGTATGTTATCACTTGAAACCCACAGAGGAGTGCCATTACGTTCGTAGCGGATTATCTGCAAAACAAAAAGAAATACATTATAAAGGATCAAGCATTGAGAAGTGGTTCTTACAATTTCAGGAATTTAAAGGCAAAGGATCTAGCAGATATGTAACATAAACCAGAAAAGCTTAAAATTGAAACATTCGACAAATAATAACAGAACATCGATGTTTAATTCACTGCTCAACCTGGTGATGTGATACGGCATACAAGGAACACGGAATTTGTGCTTCCTATTCCACAGAAACCCACAAAGTAATTGCTAAAAAAGTTTCGTTCATTTGAGGTACAAGACACCTATACCAGAAATTTAATGGAGGTGAATTTCAACGATTCATCATAACAAAAAATGGTAAAAGATTGTTAATACACATCAGAGAAGCCAACATTTACTTTTAAACCTTCTGCCTGGTTCTCCAACACAGAGCGGTTTTGATGCCACACACCACAAAACAAATTTGTCAGCAAGTCATAAAAGCATACCTGTTCTGGTTCATGACTAATTCTCTGCTTGAAATTTTCAAATGCCTCATCAGCTTTTGTATCCTTCACAGCCATTGAGTCTAGTTCTGAAGTGGACAGTTCATCTTGATCTTTGACTTTTGACATATATTCTTTGTATTCTGAAATCAGACGCCACGACAAAAATTTACTTAAAAGCGAACATTAAGCAAGAAAGGATAGAGCTTCAAGCAAAACTGTAAACAAGCAATTCGTTGAATGTCATTTTGTTTTCATTCAGTGACAATAAAACCCACACAAGTTGGACATGCATGAGTCAAATTTTAATGAAACTTGCACTAAGTCCACTGATACAGCTGTTCTAGTTTGTGAAAAATGTCCTTCAGACAAGTCGAATTTTGCCTTACTTCAGTTGGATAAGTCTAGTGGTCTATGTTTTACATTATTCGTTAATTCAATGAAAATCACATAAGCCTGATGTACCCAGAACCAGACAAACTCTGTAACTCACTCTTTCGATTGAGTGGCTCACGCTTATAAAGAAATAATGTATGCGGTCATACAATAACTCGACAGTATAGGTTAACATTAATTTATTCATAAGAGTGGCAATGAACATTCTGCTTTGACATTACAAGTAATTACACTGTAGCCATGAGGACATCACAGATCACATTGGAGATTCCCTGTCCCAAAAGAAAGATATTCATTCGCAGTTTGTGAATGTCACAAGCCTGAAACGGAGTGCAACCATGAAACAAACCATTCATTAGAAGTTTGTTTATGATAACAAGATAGTGTTCATCGTATGATTTGTATACTGTCTGGAAAACTGAATTGTTTATTTTCATTGAGCAAAACCATGAAGAATTAACTACAGTTCTTGTAGCTACCTTCCATTTTCTGTTCTTCACTTTTGGATTCACTTTGAGGTACTTCTTTCTCTGGTTCTATAACAATCTCATACTCTGGGAAAAGCAATTTTTCAGATGCCTCAGAAGCATCGCCTGAAATCAAAAAGAAAACTTTTGAACATTTTAACACTGAAGAGAAGGAATGCAAGTCACAGCAACGAATGGAACTCGGACAATAAATTTAAATATTCGTGGGAACAGAGTTGTGGAGTATCATTTCCAATCCCATACAACATCGTTGGGGTATTTTTCCTGTCATTTGCATTGTTCACTAATATCAGACGACCATTAGTACGAAAACTGGTTTTGGAAATGATGCTACCAAAGTATCACTAACAGAGTATCGCAGTTGAATTATTATTACATGAAAAAATATGTTTAGGATTATACCAAACCCTATTTTGGTGATTTCAACCAATACTCCCTAATGCAATTGGCATCAATCTTGAAAGATAAAGGCAGAAACCAACTAAAAACTCCTACTGTCCGTGTCACAGAGTAGATATTATGGTTCTTGGTAAGTTGTCTTTCCCTACAGTTGCCATGTAGCGCACCTAAAGCGTAGGTCATGCTTGGCTGTTCAGCAAACTTTGAGTTTTTAAATTTTGCTCAACTTTCGAGGGCTGTGGAGGGTTACAGACCAATATTTTGTTTCAGAGAACTGGATGGGAAAGTCGTTTTTAATAAATTACAATACGCCAGGGTTTGGTATCCTTTTAAGTATAATCTCTATTCGACACATGTGACTATTTGTTATTGAACAAATCAACCATAAGGATTATTAAGAAGGATACGGTATATGTCATTACAGGGAGTTGAACTTTGGAAATCTCTCAAACCAACACAAAATTAGAAAGCCTCGACTGTATTGAGGATGGACAGGTCCCCCATTTCAACTGGTCCAGTGACTATAAAGACTGACCAATAAGACAAGGTCTGGACACAGACATGTATATAAGAAGTTTTACCAATGAAAATGGTCATGCTACTATATCTACCACAAGAAATATTTGCCAGCAAAGATTATAAATACAACAACCTTCCTGGTTTAAGAACATGGAGCAATGTCCTGTGGCAATGCAAAGGTGACCACCTGGTTCAGTTAGGTATCCTGCAAGTTTAACTCTACTGAGTACTAAATCTTCTCGTCTCGTAAAAGTGACTGTTGAAATGCAACAATTGGGCTTGGTGGGACCAAAGGAGTCCTCAGCTTCTGATCGTCCCCAATACACTATATAATACTACAAGGTATGACACTCCCGGCTAGAAATTCCACAGGTGCTTCACTTCAGTCGTTCATAGCAAACACAAAACTCAATTTAAATTTACACAAAACAGAGGTTCAACAAACCATGAGGAATTGTTCTTTCTCCCAACAACATTCAAGGTGTCCTGTTTCACCCAGTTCGCAAGAACTTCGCGGTCAAAGCACAAAAATCTTCCCAAAAAGCTTGTCCAGAAAAACTCCTTAAGTTTGTAAATCGAAGGTCAAGGACGATACGAAATTATCCGATGAGTTACGGATAAACGGCAATTGCCGATTGTCACGATTTCGTGACTTTCCGTGACAAATCGGCAACTGCCGTTCATCGATAACTCATTGGGTAATTCCGTAATAATCGTCCTTGACCTTCGATTTACAAAGGAGTTTCTCTGGACGGGCTTTTGAAAGATTTTTGTGCTTTGACCGCAAATTTCTTGCAAACTGGGTGAAGCAGGACACCGTGAATGTTGTCGGGAGAAAGAACAATTCCTCATGGTTTGTTGAACCTCTATTTTGTGTAAATTTATTGAGTTTTGTGTTTGCTATGGACAGTTAAAGTGAAGCACCCATGGAATTTCTAGTCGGGAGTGTGATACCTTGTAGTATTATATATAGTGTATTGTGGACGATCAGAAGCTGAGGACGCCTGTCGGCGGGACTGTCTCCACACAACTAACTGAGGCTGATGACCACAAACACCCCTTGTACAAGTGCAGTGGTGCTCCTCTGGGAAAACCTTAGCGAAGCACGTACTTACAGAAGCACATGTGAGTGATGTGACAACCAGAAATGTTCTTGGTAGTGTTGTTCATTTTGTGATCATGTCACTGAACAAGGATCATTAACTATAAATTATGACACCACTATTCTCTACACAGGACATACATTTGTGGTAACCCTTCATCGTCACGGCCATGATCCAACAAGGCAAGTCAGAAACAGAATTCAGGTATTCAACCGTGTAATCAAACTTACAATAATTCGGGGCTCTATTTGGTGACTTGCAGGTCACCACTATGACCTCAGGTTTTGTTTGGTGACCTGATTAGTAAAAATCACAAGTCAACATGAACACAAAAGAGCACGCACTCAAAATAGAACAGGAAGTACGTAGATGAGACTCGGAAACCTACGGAAAAAATCTAGAGGGCATTTTTATCCGAAACACCTCGGGTACTTTCTTAGCCTCAAATTATCCTGTGGAGGTGTTTCATATCTGCTCATGTGTCACCTCAATATCAGAAGAGAAACTCAAGTGATAGTCAAAATGGAGAGTGCCTACGAATGCGCCAGCACACTCGTGATAATGGACTAAAATGCAAAATAACAGTAGCTCAGGAGACAGCCCACATATTAAGGGTGACATCACAGACATCTCTCAAAACCTGACAGGCAGATAGCCATGATTTTGTTTACCAAATCCTTTTGCAGTTCTCCATGAAGTTCGCATTCGCGCAGACGTGAAACACTACTGATGGATAATTTGAGGCCCCGAAAACATCCAAGGTGTTCCATATGGGCCTAGCTTTTTATGAGACATGCATACATAATGTGTGCTAATCCTTTGCTTCTGTGTGTGCAGGACATTTGGCGAGAGGGGGAAATTTGTTGTTACCAAAAACGTGAGACATTCTTAATTTCCGTTCAAGCAGGACTTTTGCAACTTCTCATGCAGGGTTTCCTTGATTTGATGACCTCAGATACTGTTTGACAATATGGGAATTTTGTCACTTCGCACCTGGTGAGTTTATGTTAAGCTAAGCCTCCAGACTTGTAATTGGTTGTTCCAACCAATCACTTCACAAAATGAAGGGATAGGTCCCTTGACTGTACTGCGTCTGCAGATGAGTGGCCTCCCCATAATCCTTCATACATTTCTGTTTGACAACCGAGGGGTTCTCTCCAAATAAAAGATAGGAGTACACCTCTGAACAGTCACAATTCAAAATCTAGACCTTAGTAGCCAGAAAAGTGAATAGGCTACCTGAAACAATACCATGGCTGCCCGCAGTTGTCAATTTTTTTGATACCTCAAGAGTCGCAAATTTCTCACCCAAGATGATACCTGACTGGATAGACAAAATGTCTGCGACAATACCTGGGAGGATTAAATATCCTCCCGAGTTTGCGACTCATTTTCCCGTACTAATCCGTCCAACAGGAGAGCCCCGCCCCTCCCCCAGGGGTATTACGACAGCTATTCACAAATATACCTGGAGATGAAGAACACTTTAGTTTATGTCCATTTTTCCAGTGCAACACTTGATGCTGTTTGCTGCAGTAGACAGCAGAGTGACACTGAGAGCATTTCTTGTCTCCACGGCAACCACAAACAACACACACTCCACAGAACTGCTCAACACGCGGATAGTCTGCGTTTTCATCGAAATAGTTTTCGTTTGGCGGTTCCGTACTGTAAAATTTGTTTTCTCTCTTCAGTTGCGACCTGAAAACCACAATGTTTCTGGCATCGTTGAGCTTACAACAATCGCCTTTTGGACATACAAAAATGTACACGGTTCTGTGAAAACAATCCTCTCGATCTTCCACAGGCGAATAAATCTGAGCAAGAAACAAGCATGGATTGCCACAGTTTTTACAAGAAATTGAATCCATCATCGGCAGTGAATCCAGTGAAAGCCATGCCGGCTTGCCACCAATTTTGCTAGGAAAATAGTGGCATAAAAGCCTCCATTTCTCGTCACATTCTTCGGCAAATCCCAAATCCACGTCCACGTGTTTTGCCATATTCCCGTCAACAAACCAACTTCCGATGTTCGGGGGAGCATGAGAAATTACGAAAATATGTCATCGAGAAAACTATTCAAAAGATAAATTTGATTAATAGTGAAGTGCGATGAATTTATATTTTGTAGTTTCACTCTGATCAATTTATGTTTGACAGTGAGCGTATTTGCCATTATCAGAATAAAAAACTGTTTCATTTATATTTAAAAAGATTTCCTTAAAATTATCTTGACAAACAGGAAGCTTTAATCATGTGACGTGAAACAAAATCCAAAATGGTGACTTCCAGTCTAAAGTAGGGTGCATCATCAGTGGACACAAACTGCGGTGAGAAAATCATAAAGGCCTCGGCAATTATTGACGTTTGTTGTGTGGTGTTTAACTTGCAGCAAGTGAGTACGCTTCATTAGTTTTTCGTTCCAAATTGATGATAGAATTAACGATAAGGAAGTATGAGAAACTTTATCGGTTGGGAAGTGATGCTAAGTGATGTGTGGAAAAATTCACACGCCGTCGGCACCAAAATAACTCAGGTTACTGGCTTGAGTCGAATGTACTAACCGTTTGGAGAAGACACAGTTGCCCTTTGCAAGTGATTTAAAGATGCTGTGTACAATGGTAGGTCACTCCTGCTGAACTGGAAATTCTCAACAGATGTTCGGACCTGTTTTGGAATCTGGCCCAAATCAAAATATCGGATTTGGATCATTCCCTATTTGGAATTCCGGTAATAGTGGGATAGGTGGTAGGCAATGCATAGCCCCTCGGTTGGATGGTTAGGGGCTACAATTCTTCCCATCCCTTTCTGTACTAATTTCATCCCGTGTATTTTAAATGGGCGGTAGGCCATCCGTTCACCGATTAACAGTTTTCACCTCGTCAAAAATACATTAAAACTATTCTTTCTGCTTTTACTCATATCTTTGATGATGCATAGCTATGAGAATTAAGGTAACTTTGGTGAGGAATTCCAACTCCTATTTTTTGGTTGCCATTAAGTTTTTCACCGCACACGCAATAACCACAAAAGTAATTCAGCTGAGTACAAGTAAGTTAGGCAAATGCGCGACTGAGTGAAGCACGTGACCTGGCGCGTGACATGGGAAGGTATCAGGTGATATTTGTAGGATGTGTGTTTCTTCGACTTTTTGTTCATCGGCAGGCGTGATTTCACGTAACTTCCTCAAAATGGCTCCTGGTGAGAGAAACTCGAGCAAACTGCAACAGGTTTTCATGGGGTGGTCAAAGCACATTGTGAGCATTAGATTGAAATAGTGAAATTTCTAATTACCTATCAAATTAAGGAATTTGGGTGAGGATTTATAAATCTCTTTTCACGATCGAATGCATGCAGACACACAACTCCCTCAGGATCAAAACTAACATTTTGTCTTCGTTTTCCCTCGCATTTTTCGATCACATGTACACGTCGTTGACTCGATATTATCATGGTGACTTGGTGAATAAAAAGACTGAAGGTACATAAGGAGCTACTTTGTGCCTGGCGGGAGATTCGATTTGAGTGACGGCCTCGTAACCTTTGACCTCAGGATAAGTGGTAAACACATTTCCACGCGGTTGTGGGGTTCCAAGGTGGTTTTGCAAAATCTTTCTTTTTCTTACTATACGGTACATATTTTTTATTTGTATTTCCCAACAATGGAGACAAGGTATTTTGGTAGACATTATGTGAAATATTGTAAAAATGGCCAATTTTTGTGAATAAGGTTTGAGATATCCTTAACCCTCACCAGGGTGGCCCATATCTGACAACATTCAGACTTTGGACTTTAAACTGAAATAAATGCAGTGTTGCTAACTTCAATTTTTTGTTTAATTTGAACGACTCTTTGTATTCTATGCCAGAACATTGTTTGATAACAAATTGGACCTGTAAATATTTGTTAGGCTTGGGGTGGTTTCAACAAACTAAGTGTCGAAAGCCCTCTAGGTAGGTGAGTGAGTCAGAAAACCAAGTTCCCCGTGCCCAGCCTTAAGCCAGGTTGCTCCGTTTTTTAAATAACGTGCTTTTCAGGTCCCAGAAGTTCCCATTTTGCATTGGCACAGAAGACTAATATGCTGCAAATCATTAATCAAAATTCCTTTATCTATTTGACAGATTCCACCTGCTGTTAAGCTAAGTCTTAAAAAGTAGGAATTCCTACTATGCCAAGAAAATGTGTCACCTTGAAAAATGAGAAAAAGGCAATTTCATCAATCATTTTTGTCTGAAATTCGTGATATTTTACCACAATAGAAGAAACCTTTGAATTTGGAGTTAGATGTACCTGAGCTTACAGTAAGACCAACCCTGAACTGGCCATTGTATCAGTGTCACTCACAGTTAAGGGGAAAGCAACCAGTTCTACAAACCCTTTGTCAGGCCCTTGTCACTTTCTATTGTTCCTTGAATGGATACTAGTACTTGCCAAAGGAATATTAACAACCAGATATTTGCACTTTTACTAAAGGCAATGTCACAAGTGGTTGTTTTCCCTGGTAAGGTAATCAGAGTCCTGAATTGTGCGCTACAATCAACCATAAAAATAGACAAATTTTTAAGCGTCAAAATCATGCATTATCCACATTCTCAAGAATTGTATGCTGGGGCATGGCCAGTGCAAAATCTACTATGATTGAAACACTTGGACCTTCAAAGTGTACTAGTAACTGCATGTCCAGTAATAGTGTTTAAAATGCAGGAATTTGGATCAAATTATGACCATCATCACCATGAAAAATATCCATGTTTGCATTTATAACTAGGCTACTGATTCCCGCATCTGTTGTCGTTCTGACAAAAGGGCATTGTTTATATAGTTACAGTACCATACCTTTATTTGAAAAATTATATGCATCGCATGAAACATGAACAATAATAATGAAATAGAGTTAGGCCAAATAAATGTTACGGTACTACAGCTGTTGCAGATGTTAGGAAAATGCTTCAGGACAAGTAATGGGTAATAGGCTAATGTCTTACACTGGGAATTTTCATACACTGGAATTGCTATCTTACTCTCATATCTTTGCTTCCAATGCTCTCAATTAATAATTGGACATCAATCATCAGGACTACTTCCTGTTGTAAAGGGAGTGGAATATATGACATGTACACCTGTTTAAATGTGATACCAATTGAAAAAAGAACAGCTTGAGAGATGTTGAGTTATGAAGCATACTGTGCTGATCAATTACACGTACTGTTAATATCAATGAATTTATTTCTGTAAAAAAGGCCACCGGCCCACTGTACTAAAGAATAACATGTAACATACTTAAGAGTGCAAGAAGCTATCACAGAGACAAAAAGCATAAAATACAAATAATTGTACATCATATTAAAAATGGGTTGAATTTTTACTAATTGGCGGAAAAAAATTTCACCTTGTGTGTTACTTTTGTTTTTTCGCACTCTACAGATGGCTTTTTTTCGTCCGATTCACACGAAATTCACGTGGAACCTCTAGCTCCAGAATATCTCAAAGCCTATTGTTTTTCATCATGTTTGGATTCAATACGGCAGACGTGACAACCGTGTTGTTTTGAATTCAGATTCAAATGCTCATAGTGGCCCCAAATTTTGACGTACACGGCTGAAAATCTGTACGATGATTAAAGCAGATGAGTACTACACATGTGCCATAAATCATTAACTTTTTCAAAGCTGGCGGAAATATTGGCTCTTGTGTTTGGGCACCTTGATTTCCAGATGAAAACATTTAGTCCTGAAGAGAACGTATTGTAGACTCATTTTTCAATCGTGCTTGGGTGCCATTTTGAACAGGAAGAGCAAATGATTGAGTTTTGCCCACTAACATTTTTTTCCGACTTACTGTTTTTGACTTATTTGACTTGCAATTTAAAAAAATGCAAAATTTGAAATTTTTTTCGAAAATTTTGTGAAACTACTTTTTTGATAAAGTTTTGAATAGGCTTTCAGAGGATGTTTTCCATTTTTCACTTGGATGTCTCATTTTCAAATTATTCATGTCTTGACTTTCTGTTGACGCTGTTTCTTTCTTGACTGATTTTTGCTGTACTTTTGTTGTTTAACCTTTTATTGAACTAGACTATATTTCTTACTCATTTCTGACATCTTCATTCGTCATATAATTGTTATCATCATGCTTATCATCGCCACCATCATCATCATCATCATTTTCATAATCATCTCCATTGCCGTTTATCATTCAATATTCTTTTCAGTCAATTTCATCAAGTGTCATTCTTGGAGCACTTTCATTTTGTAGACATAAGTCTTTTTTGCATGACATAATAACCTGACTGCAGTTCATCTTTATATGAAACTAATCAAGCATTTGACAGTGTGACCCTTTGCTCAAAATGACATCATTGAGTCGCACAATGAGCCATCCTATTGTATTTTGTTGAACAAATGTCAATATTTCTGCAGCCTCCTCACTCTGGAGGATAGGCATGTAGTCACCACACATACCCTCTGACACAGGGCCACCTATACTGTCCCTGTGGAAACATGATAGTATCTATTTGCATACTTGTAGCTGTTTAATATGACTTGTAATTTGATGGCCAGTGTAACATGTGAAAGTAATGTAGAAAAATGCTGGGTGGCGTCAGTGGTTCTTGAGGGATTTGAACCCACAATTTGTTTGGCAGACAAATGTGAAGCATAAGAGCGAAGTAACCACTTAACTAAAGCCAGCACAAGTGAACAGTGGGTAAATATTACCTTATAAATGTTAGGTCTATTTATAGCAGCCAATAGTTTTCCCAGATTTCAATGCATTGTCTTGGACTAGTTCATTTGTAGGGGTGGAAGTTGACCAATGTAGGTTATGGAGTCCTCTGATGTCCAAATGCTGTGTGAAAAAGGTGAAAAAGGGATCTGTTGTTCAATTCCCAGTTGGGGTTCCTGATTTTTCTATGTTTATTTGTTTATTTGATTCATTATCGCCAACATCAGCGTCTATATTTACTCATCTCATGTTGTATATATTAAGTGAACAATGGTTTGATCAGAGATGGTAGAGAGGGAGACAAATCTAACGAAATCCCATTGGAGGGCCACAGGTGGACATAGTTTTTTATGGACCGTTGAGAAGTCTAGGGGGCGTCTGTGCTAATAAAACAAATATGTTGGGTCGCTCTTGGCTGAGAGGAGACATTATATTATTTCTTTTGACATTGCTCCCATTTGTTTATACATATTTACATAGCATAATCACTTGTTGACATTGATCTATTGAACTTGAAAAAAGATGGAAATTCCAGTTGTACACTTCAATATAATTTTCTCTCAGTTCAGAATACCGGTATTTATCATGGCTTAGAAGGAAATGGTACTCGTCTTCCACAACACTGGGGCAGAAGGGAAACACTCTGTTAATTTGCATGTTCCAAAATGTTAGTAATAAATGTAATGGTCAGCTAGTTTGTTGTTTTTGCAATGATCTACAGGAAGTATTACAATACTTTAGAGCATTAATTTGTAATGAAGGTAATGATAGTTTTGTGTATAATACTATTACTTCTATTCCAGTTTGTACCTTTATAAGTTATTTGTTGTATGAGCCATTATATTTTGAGGGAATAAGAGTAGTTATCTATCAGCGACCTGTTTGCCTGCCCGAAAGCTACATGTAGGTCCGCGAACACAAACAGGTCGCAGATAGGTAATTACTCTGTTCCCTATACTATGTAATGCCGCCAGCCATGAACATTCATTCTATAATTATATTGTGACTTATTACCAGATGCTGGCCTGTGAAGCTAATATCCTGCTTGGTTCAGTTGCCTAATGCATTTAAATTGATCAACTTGAAAACCACGATGTGTACATGGCTTGTGAGAAAGACTGACAAGTATTGATGTCAGATTAATCACATGCAACTAGCCAAACAAAGGAACTCCCAAATGTAGACAATGCAATGTGTTTTTAATCCTAGGTTAGCAAACTGTGGGTTTTGATATCTGAAAGGGCTCGCCAGCACTTGGGCTGAGTGCAGTGGCATAGCCATTGCAAGGCTTTTGGCACCTGGGGGCAACAAAACCAAAGTGCACTATTTCATAAATTTTTCATGATTACGGGGCAGTCATTTTGCCTAAACTCTAGGAGTTCACACTTGCAAAGACAAGACATACTTATGGATAACATTTACTTTTATATATCAATACTGTTAATTCATGTAATGCTACCCATTTAAAGTTCAAAAATCTCTTTTTGCATTCTTTTTCTCCACAAACAATGGTATCATATTTGACTGAGTGAAATGCTTCTAACAATAACCGGGCTTGCTGGGCTATCTTTAATCATTGGTCCCACTCATGTTTTAATCAGCTTCAGTTTGCTGAAGAATGTCTCGCAGTTTGCCACAAAGACATCCCAAAAGGTGCCAGCGAATAGCAATTAGTAGAGCAAAATTTTGTTGCGTGTCACGTAAAACCGAATTTGCTTAAGTAATGTGTCTTAATTAAAGGTAAAACAAAAACAAAGTGTTACAGCTGCATCAATGAGTTTGAACGTTTTCATAGGTGTTGTTTTCACTCGCAACGCCTGCCAGAGTTCAGGTTTTCTGGACCAATTAAAAATGGGTATTCTAAGGATTTCAGGTGGTACAGGAAATTATTGTGCAGTATCTTATCCAGTTTTAGCATTTCAAAATTTCATTGCTTCTTCAGAAGATGTAATTTACACTGTTATTTTTTGGGAAATTTCTGAAAGAGCCTCCATAGGCACTCTGTCAGAATGGCACTATTTTCAAAATTTAATTTAACTCATCTGTTTTACACGGAGGCATCTGACGTACTAAGGGTTGGGAGAAGGGGGAAGCCCTTCCCCACTAACACGACCAGAAAAAATATGTTGTCTTTGACCATCCTCAGAGGACAGAGACAAACAGTGATGGGTCATCCATTAAGTTAATGAAGCTTAAACAAGTGGTGCTGAAACTTTGTGATGACCGGAGGGTTTGGGGGATGTGAAACCTGTGTTGGGGTGATGCGTTCAAAATTTGTTCACTCCTCGCTAAAGATTGAGATTTTTCTTCTTCGATGTCCTTTTATTTTTGGGAGGTGACACCCCTCCTGTGTTTGCTCTCAAGGGTAACTAACCCCCTGAGCAGCCCCTTGCTACGCCACTGTGAAAATCGAGAACCTGCAAATTGGAATTGGTCGTATAAAAGTTCATGGACATTTAAAACTCATAAGTGAAAGTTTTGAAAATTCGTGGTTGTGTGTTTAGCCACATCTGGGTGTTTATTCGGACAAGTGTAATATTCTTCCTGTTGCTATTAGCACTAAGTTAAAAAGTACTCTGGGTAATGGTTTTTGAGACTAATCAATATTTTGTAATTGTAATACACCATCTGTTATCATCTTGAGTTTTGCACCTGTTGCAGCTGGGATTTCCAAGGCAACATACTATTCAGTTTGGTTTCTTGATTATTGCTGTTTGTTTTGTTTCACGTCGAGTAAAGAGGTGTGGTGGCATTAGGAGATTACGTGACAAATTTCGTACGTATTATAAAATTTAATACTTAGAGTTAAATAATTATAAAGCAATCCGAATTTCTTTGAATAGTAAACTTCAATATTTTACATCAATGTCATCGATGAGCATGCGATTAAAGAGTACTTAATCCAATGTTTAACCATGCAATCGCCGCAACAAAAAATTAAACCATATAAAGAGGCACCACATCAAGTCAAGTTCCTTTCTGTTCACCACAATTCTAACATTGACATTATTGTCGTGTATGGCAGTTACCTTAAGCAAAAGAAGGGGGGAGGGA
>NMRA01000174.1:530831-622251 GCA_002633005.1 Phoronis australis | reverse complement strand
CAAGGCTTTTGGCACCTGGGGGCAACAAAACCAAAGTGCACTATTTCATAAATTTTTCATGATTATGGGGCAGTCATTTTGCCTAAACTCTAGGAGTTCACACTTGCAAAGACAAGACATACTTATGGATAACATTTACTTTTATATATCAATACTGTTAATTCATGTAATGCTGCCCATTTAAAGTTCAAAAATCTCTTTTTGCATTCTTTTTCTCCACAAACAATGGTATCATATTTGACTGAGTGAAATGCTTCTAAAAATAACCAGGCTTGCTGGGCTATCATTGGTCCCACTCATGTTTTAATCAGCTTCAGTTTGCTGAAGAATGTCTCTCAGTTTGCCACCAAGACATCCCAAATGGTGCCAGCGAAGAGCAATTAGTAGAGCAAAATTTTTGATGCATGTCACGTAAAACCGAATTTGCTAAAGTAATGTGTCATAATTAAAGGTAAAACAAAAAACAAAGTGTTGCAGGTGCATCAATGAGTTTTCATAGATGATGTTTTCACTCGCAACGCCTGTCAGAGTTCAGGTTTTCTGGACCAATTAAAAAATGGGCATTCTAAGGATTTCAGTTGGTACAGGAAATTGTTGTGCAATATCTTATCCAGTTTTAGCATTTCAAAATTTCATTGCTTCTTCAGAAGATGTAATTTGCACTGTTCCTTTTTGGGAAAATTTCTGAAAGAGCCTCCATAGGCACTCTGTCAGAATGGCACTATTTTCAAAATTTAATTTAACTCGTCTGTTTTACATGGAGACATCTGATGTGCTAAGGGTTGGGAGAAGGGGGGAGCGCTTTCTCACTAACACGACCAGAAAAAATATGTTGTCATTGACCATCCTCAGAGGACAGAGACAAACAGTGATGGGTCATCCATTAAGTTGATGAAGCTTAAGTGATGCTGAAACTTTGTGATGACCGGAGGGTGTGGGGGATGTGAAACCTGTGTTGGGGTGATGCGTTCAAAATTTGTTCACTCCTCGCTAAAGATAGAGATTTTTCTTCTTCGATGTCCTTTTATTTTTGGGAGGTGACACCCCTCCTGTGTTTGCACTCAAGGGTAACTAACCCCCTGAGCAGCCCCTTGCTACGCCACTGTGTGAAAATCGAGAACCTGCAAATTGGAATTGGCCGTATAAAAGTTCATGGACATTTAAAACTTATAAGTGAAAGTTTTGAAAATTCATGGTTGTGTGTTTAGCCACATCTGGGTGTTTACTCGGACAAGTGTAATATTCTTCCTGTTGCTATTAGCACTAAGTTTTTGAGACTAATCAATATTTTGTAATTGGAATACACCATCTGTTATCATCTTGAGTTTTGCTCCTGTTGCAGCTAGGATTTCCAAGGCAACATACCATTCAGTTTGGTTTCTTGATTATTGCTGTTTGTTTTGTTTCACGCAGAGTAAAGAGGTGTGGTGGCATTAGGAGATTACGTGACAAATTTCTTACATATTATAAAATTTAATACTTAGAGTTAAATAATTATAAAGCAATCCGAATTTCTTTGAATAGTAAACTTCAATATTTTACATCAATGTCATCGATGAGCATGTGATTAAAGAGTACTTAACCATGTTTAACCATGCAATTTCCGCAACAAAAAATTAAACCATATAAAGAGGTACCACATCAAGTCAAGTTCCTTTCTGTTCACCACAATTCTAACATTGACATTACTGTCGTGNGGGAGCGAGGGAGGGGGGGAGGGAGGGAGGGAGGGAGAGAGAGAGAGGGAGAGAGAGAGAGAGAGAAATCAAGCATAAAGCAAGGGATGGCAGTTTAGCCATCACGGAGTGCCGATGGTTAAAAAGAATACAAATCAACAAAACACAAGTAGACCTAAACAGGTTTAAATGGCAACAAATTTATGTACAATTTTGAATGCCATTTCAGTTTGATAAGGTTTACGACATTTTATACAAGTTCTCTTTCTATCTTGTTTTCAGATTTTTTCCTGATGACTGGAAGATGAAATTTCGTCAGAGAGTAGCATGGCTACTAATCGTGTTCTACCTTGCGGGAACATACCTACTCACAAAGTATTATCTGTTTGACGTTCATGAACAGTACAAACGGTTTGCAGTTGAACATGATAAGAAATATCATCACCCTGATACCGTGAGAGCCCAGAGAATACCGGAAGTAAATCATGAAAATAGTCAGATGGACAATCAGCAGGAGTCAGCACCAGTGGCTAGTCACATATCAGACGTTCCTATTAGTGTGCTTATGCTGTTGATCTCTCTTCCCTACCTGCAAGTATTTTGTCTGCTGTTCGCGTGTACAAAACTGGAACCAATGAAAAGCTTGGCACTTGTATGGCCATGCGTTTTGTACAGAAAGTGTGAATATATGGTGTGTCCTGGAACTCCTTCGCTCAAAAGGGACTCCTTACAAAACGGCCACCCACTTGTGGAGACATGATAGTAGTGTCGTATAGTTTTGTTGAATCATAGGACTGTGATATTTGCGGACTGTACATGCAATTTTGTTTTTCTTCTTGCACTAACACTTGTTTACTGCTCTGAGTTGGATAAGTTGAATAGTTGGTAAATATGTTAATATTTATTCTTCATTTTCCATGTGCACTTGTTTCTTTTGCATATTAAAGATTTCAACTGAATTTGTTTGCCCTGTTGCAGAAAATTGTCTGCCTTGCAACGGGAAACAAACTTAATTTCAATTTACACCGTAAGTGTTTGGCTTATGAGCACACTTGCCTAAACATTACAGATAGGTTCAAGCAGGCATCACTGTCACAGTCGCATGATTGTCTTGAAAACTAAATGTTACTGATTGTTTTTTTATCAGTTTCGTTACTTTTCAGTTAATTGGTCCTTCATTGAGAACATGTCATTGTCTTCCATAAAGAGTAAATCAGCCTACACTTTTTTGCTACATTTGTTTTGCCTACCAGTGCATGTGGCTTAATTTCAATAAGTACATGATTTGTATGTGTTGGCCTAAATTTCATTGCATATGCGGGCTACTTGATCTGCAGACATGGGGTCTGTGAAACTCGACACTTTTTCCAAGTTGTCATATGATGGTCTGGGCAACATTGAAATTATCGTGCAATGCTAATTTTATTTTGATCTGTTTATACATTCATTTGGAAAATATTGATTTCTAATGGTGTACACTTTATTTAATTTCTAACTGTACACGTAATAATTAGTAGCTTGCCTTTTAAAATTTATTTATTCAAATGCCGAAGGAAATTAATTTGCCAATCACTTGACATTTTTCAAAGTTCATTGCTGTATTACTGCATCCTGCTAACTAGGAAACTTAAACATGACATGCATTGGTTTTCTTATTTTGTTCAGAAGTGTATATAGTCAATCGCTAATTGCTGCAAGCAATCGCTGATCGTGTTCTCCTCGGCTCAACACTGTATTTTTATCTGGTTGTGGAATATCTGCTCTTTGTGGTTAGTTCAGAGGTATGGATAGATGCACAGTTCTCTGTAGCTGCTTAAAGTCAATTGTGATACATTGAATTTCAATACCTGAATTGTACATTTGGGGCACTGGGACATACAATTCAAGCCATGAGTTTAAATTGAGGTTCTTTTCAAGGAGAATAAGGTACAAATCAAATTAAAGTTATTGTTGATGTTAGAACTGTACACTAGTGACAGAACCATCACTGTCCATGGTAAATATATTGAGTTTATATAGCAAGATGTGCATGTAAAGCCTTTTGACTGCTAGTTTTGCTGCCATTTCTTTGGTAGAACCAGCTGCCATCCTTATTATCTCCCCTTGTGTTTCACCCATTAGGTGATGTCAACTGATATCACAGGGCTGTGCATAAACACTCTAACTGAATAACAGCTAGGGCCTGTTGCTGTTACTCTGATGGAAGATGAAAGACATGTGGACCAGTCTGTTATGCTCATACAGTTGCCGTTGGCAACACTTGGGATTCTTACACTGTGGTAACTCTTCACTTATGTAGCACACAACATGGCCGACAAGTGAAATTCTAGTCTCACAATTCTTCAAAAAAATAAAAATTAAGAAAATTTAGTGTACTATTAAGCATAGTTCCTACCGTGTAGATCTCATAAAACAACATTTAGTAAAATTTTTAGTGTTTTTAACTAAGTAATTAGCCTTTGAAAAATGTGAAAATGACATTTTGCACTTATATTTGTGCGCTGAAATAGTGGAGAACTACCGTAGTACATGGTGTGTTTAAGAAGAACAAGATGAAATAGCAGGAGTGGTTACGTCATGTTTAGCAATTTGAAATTTATTTAAAATACGATATGTGTGTTGCTGAGGGGCATGGCAGAAGTTCAGATGTTCGTTGGGCGGAGTCTTGTTTGCTTTTGGATAATTAGTTTATTGATTGTCAGTCTTTGTAAGGTGCAGTGCCAGATAATAGTAATCCGAGTAAATACCATTTTCCTGTCATGACGGTTAATCCTGTTGGCAGCAAAAATTAAGTGGCAATAACTATTGTGGCTGAAAAGAAAACAAATAATGCCAAATTACTAACTTTCCTGTGAATTCATTCTCGATCATGAGAAAAGACTACTTTGACGATGAATTTGGTTTCCATCCTAGTCATGACGGGGAATTCTGGGTCATTTTGTCGGAATGCTTTCGGCTCCCACTGTATATATTGTTGAGCTACCTGACTGATAAACTTTTCTTGAATCAAATTTTGTATTGATTCACATTCACTGGAAAGTCTCCAGGTCCAGTCATTTATTGAACAAATGTGAATACTCATTTAATTAGTGTGCTGTTTATACTTAACTGCAGTGAACTGTATATTTTTTCATAGGAGGTATAATATCTGGGCTCTAACTTGCATAATTTGTCATTTTTCACTCATTCTTTAGGAACCGGGGTTTTTTACTTTGGGTTACTAAGAAGTGTACACAATCATGTATCAAGAGAACTGTCTGATCATTCCAAAATTATTGTCCAGTAAGTCACTAGATAAACTTGCCTAATAAACTTGAGCCATGTTTCTAATGCTCCATGTTGTTTATTGATGCTACTAAGTGCAATTGAGTGACAAGCTTATGAAGGGCCTTACAAAAATGTATAAAATTTTGCTAACTTCAGAACATCATATCTCAGAAATGGCTGAATGGATCCATTGGAAACTTTCATTCACCATGCTAAAAGGCCGTTAGTGTTTGAATTTTTTTTAATTTCACATTTTGCATGAGGTGCTATGAAAAATTGATAGGACTTTGATTTTTATGAAAAAAAATCAAATTGGTATAGTCATAAATCAATTTCTACAGGCTTTCTACTTTCAGAAAATCTATAGATTTATTTAATACCGGTGAAGTGAGCAGTAGTGACAATGACGTACCTGGATAACATTGGTTGTGGATAAGGGCAGACATTGTTTTGGGATACTGTCATAATTTTTAATAAATTTCGAACACTTTTTGTTGAGTGATGTTTTGCTCATTTTTCCTTAATAAGTGTGTCAAATCATGTTTCGTGCCAACAATCCATGTTTTTATGGATTATGCGGAGATCAAAGTCGTTTAGGTGGGACAATGCCAATTTTTATTTACTAGATCAATTACTTATTAATATAATTAGTAATTTCTTAATGGTATTCTCCTGAAATAGCAATAAAATAGCAAAGATTATACACTGTAATTTTTATTTTCAATACACAATGATTTGCACAACATACAAAACTGATTACAAAACAATGACAACAATAATAAAAGTATGATTCAAAAACTGTATTACTTAACAAGAATATAATATATGGATTTCAGCAGCAATTAACCACAAAAATTGGATGGAATGTGCAATGTAAAATAATTCTTTGTCAATAAATAACTGATAAAGGTAAAAATATTTTATCTGAGCTATCTGTAATACAATATTTACATTGAGCTATCAACAATATCCACTAATTTATTTACATGGTGTTGGTCTGTACGACTGCCAATTCATGAACAAACAAATACCTTGAATAAAACAATTCTGAATCGTTGAATTTTTCTAAATACAAAATGAGCATTTATTCCTCGAAAAGTAAATTGACCATAAAGCTTTCTCTGAATATGAAAGACACTGTGTCCCCAACTTAACATCAGTCCAATTGACCTTTATTGATGGTACAATGTCACCACATCAAATTCCTCAGCACAGCTACCATTTGACGATATTTTGAAAAATAATGGGGATTCACTAAAACTTAGAAGCCTTTCAAATATAAAAGGATTAATTTTGGCAACTATTTTAGTCTGAAATTACTAACACTTTTATGTTACCCAGTGCTAAATGCTGGTTGTCCTGCACTGTATTGTCAGTGGTGCAGGCCAACATGAAGACGTAATCCTTCGCGTTAAGGTGAATTCTAGAGAGGTTTGCCAAGATTTTGTCATTTATTTCCAAACCACTAAGATGAAATGACTTCAATATTTTCAAATAACAGTTGCACTCTCAACAAAACGTAACCCCATCTTAAGTTGAAGACACCTTGAGCATTTCACATCTTTGTGTAAGCTAAAAACAATAGTGACTCAAATTTAGTCATCCAACTGACACAAGAGGGAGACACCTCTCATTACCCAGAATTCCGGTGGGTGTTCAGATGGCAAGTTGACTGCAGTGACAAAGTTAGTGGATATGCCTGTGGAGGAGAGTGTGCCGGCTCTAGCAGATGTTCTGTAGAGAGGACACTCATAACTGTACAGGTAGTGGATACTTTCACTGGTCGTTGGACGGGAGTTCAGTGGCGTCACCTGGAGGGAGGTGGCAGTGGACGATGGCTTCTTATTCAAAACCTGTGCAAGTTTAAAAGATAATAACCAATATAAAATTAATATAATTAATATCTCACATTCCTACACAGGTCCTCACAAATAAAATCAGATGAAAGATTAGACACGTTTACTTCTGACCATCAAAACTAATCATAGAGTTGTAACTAGTTATTTCTCAGCTTCATGGAGGCAGACATTTAAAAACTAAAACCAAACTTTAAGGCATTTACTAAACTTGATAACGACAAGTTAACAAATTGATGCTTAAAAATAAACGTCAACCCGTTAAATACGATATCAAGTTCAAACACTATTTCTTTTATAGGTCTCAATTTAAGACTTTCAAAAATACAGCTTATAACACAGTCCAGTAAATTAGAACGAACTTGAATTATTTTTCCTCAAAACAAAATTAATAAGACGTGTTGACAAACCTGAATGGGCTTGAAGTGTATTTCAGGTAGACGGCTAAACCTTTGACCTGGCAGAGAATCCTGAAGACACTGTTTCTCAGGGTCCCACCTTACACCATCCAGAAAGAGGCCAAACACCAGAACGCCATCTGAAGGTGGGTTTGGGCCCTAAAAGACGAGCAAACAACAAGTTAGGTATAAAGGAATCTGTTCACAAGCTCTAAGTTTTGCACCTGGCTAATATAGGCACCAGGTGGCAAGATTGTTAGGCTTCTGTCAAAACCAATTCTTGTGTGGTCATCCCAACAAATTTCCACAACACACCACCAGTCTTAAATATTTTTTTAAAAGCTTATCTGGTCAGATATTGCCATTTGAATGAATTCATGAAGCAACTGTGGTATGGCTTCTCATTGTTCATTACAAATAACTCTCAACAAGATGGCTAGCAATAACCGAGGGATCTTGTGTAACCCTTACAAACATATCAATTGGTTGATAACCTGGCCCAGTTTCTGGCTCCACCCATGCCAAAGAGTTTCTTTGAGAGGCATCACCTCCCAGATTTCATAGGACATTCAGAAAGAAGAACCGATGCATTTGATCATAAGTCAATACCTTAAACCCGTGGTCGGCAATTTTCGGTCCGTGCTTGATGTCACTCAAGGACAAATCACTGTCTTGCTTGCTGGTGTTCACTTTGAACTCAAATGCCAATGAATCAACAGACACTCCAGCTTTCCGTGCATGGTTTTGAAGCACTGCCGTCAGGAATCCTAAAAACATGATCATTAACTAAACTTAAGTAGTCTGCTCGACAGTATTTATCAGTGAAAACATTGAGTCAGGAGGTCACTTACTATTCACATCCTGAGTTGTAGGAAAACAGTAATGTAAAAGCACAGTCCTTCAAAGAGGCTATCCTCTTTGAGATATTTGACTTGAGAAGAAATTAAAACATTTCAAAAATTTTAACTATGAAGTAAAAGGAAATCTTGTGTCGTCAGCATGATGAAGAATGCATGACCGTAATGTCAAGTCAAACAATGCCATCAGTGATAGTGATAGGTTGATGTCACATCCTCCCTGTAATGCCACAAGGTGGCGTGGGCTGTAAGGATAGTTGTAATTGCATCCATATGTTACCATAATTGATCTAAATAAAAATACAGCATCACAGTTCAGGGTCTTGAACAAACCTTGCGGGAAGGAGAACCCAGACAACCAGAAACTCCTGGGCATTTCGCGCACGGGCTCGACATTCATTTCCTCGGTGACGGCCACCTTGGGAGGTCCCCTCAGCTCATACTCTGCAGATGTGACAACTTGGTCTGACCAGCGTGAGAAGAAGTCAATCCTCTGTATCAAGTCACGAATCCAGGCACCGAGAGGTTTACGAGATTCATAAGCAATTTGCTGAAGAAAGAGAAGGGTTGACTCATAGTATTTCGTCCACTTCTTTCATGAATAGTATATTATTATATTGGCATAATTATACAACATTGCACTGCATGTCATTTGAAAGCGAAAATCATTTTCTAAATTCTAACCTTAGTATACTTCTTCAATCAATTAAACCGACTTAGATGCACATTGTCAACACACAAGTTTTCTCAAGAAGACATATAACCAAAGAAACAGTACAACATGTCACATACCTGCCACTCAGTGGGCACTCTTTGACTGAGAATGGCGTTGTAGACACTTTCCAGGAAGTCTGACATCACCTTCTCTCCCTTGATGGCTGGTGTCAGTGCTTTGATGCACTTGTGTATGGCTGCAAGCAGTTTGTTGTAACGGTCGATCTCCTGACGAAGGAAGGTGACAAGTGCAGACCTCTGTAAGCGCTGAGCAATGTCTTCCGGACGTTTTAATTCTTCAGTGCCTGGTGAAGAAATAGGTGTATTGAATATCGGGAAACCAACCATTCATCGAAACCTATAGAAATGTTGAGCCAGTGAAGTTTAAATAAAACATGTGTAGTAAAAAAGTATGATCATCCACATAAGCCAAGGGTGCATTCCAATAAATGAGTTTGTGGAGAGTTTGGTGAGATTATGCAAGACCATGCTAAGTCATGCGAGTGTAGACTAGCAAAATGGCAGCCACTGAAGCAATTGGACAAGGCTAGAATACTGAATTATGGGAATAAAGTCAGTTTTCCCATTCCGAAAGCCAAAAATGTTTGTTACGGTTAGTGTCTCACGAGTACCTTTCATTATGAAAAGCTTTTCAGATCTCAACCAGTGATTTGAACAGTGCTGAATAACTGTGAAAATCTCAAACACTTATAGTTTTTTTATCACCATCCTCACGACAAATCAGTTACGTGTACTAAGTTCCCTTTTATTCCTACCCGCTGCTTTCTTGTCCTTTTTGTTGGACATGCGTGGCCCATGGCGTAAAATCTGAGACAGAGTCTGGCGTGGTTCATCGTCACTTTCCTCCACCTGTTCAGGTAGACTGGAGCTGATGTCCGACACAATCTCCAGCACTAGGTCATCACTACTCTTGCCAGCTCTGTAGAAAGCCATGTCACACAATTACCAAAATTAGACATTGCACGTGCACAGATCTGAGACTCACAACTAGTGAGTCTAATCAAACGATTATATTATTGGGACATGCGTGTTCCCGGCAAGTCTTGCTTTTTTCCGATTTTGCATTTCCCAGGATAAGTAATGCCAGTTAATGTATAATTAAAATCTGAGCGAACACTTCAAATTTTATGCTTGCATTATATTCGAGATGGGGCCCAGTGGCAATGTTTGGTATGTGCATCAACTTGTTTCATCTCACTTTGAAATAGTTTGGGCCTACAAAGGTGAACAATCGGAAAAAAAATTCCACCGTATTTAGGCCCTCAATCAATGAGCCTCATCCCATTACAAAATGTAAAGTAAAAGCATTAGAAGGACATGGTGAGATATCAATCAGGAATAAACACTGTCTAAGAAATCAATTCTCATTTGACAATTAGAATGTTTCAGGTCATATAGAAAAACTGTTTACTCAATGGACCAACAAAAAATAATTTCAATGTTTATGGGAAACTAATGAAAATCATTACAATTTTTGTTGACTATTATCAAATAAAGCTCAAGACTTCAACACAATTGTCTGGTATTGACAACACAGAAAAACACTATTTCTGGTTTGTCTGAATCAGTAGGACATTAAAATGACCAGGAATATTATTGCAAACAATCTCTTAAATTAACTTAAATTCTCAAACTGCACTTCATGATGTTGGGACACACATTTTAATTCCACATAGCAAACAATACA
The DNA here is from genome assembly GCA_002633005.1 of Phoronis australis. Lineage (NCBI taxonomy): Eukaryota > Metazoa > Phoronida > Phoronidae > Phoronis > Phoronis australis. Next base: position 611,775 of record NMRA01000174.1, on the reverse strand, counting down.
CAAAAGGTTTCAGTGACTCACTGAGAGATCAGCCACTTACCCCATGAGTCCTTGGACCGACATCTTAGGTTGAACACTAACAAGAATATCAATGAACTCTTTAGCCTCCGACTCAAGAAATGCCTTCTCTGCATTGTCAGTCATGCCAAAGATTTGTGGCGTGTCCGAGGTAGGGAGGCCCCCGATGTAGTCACGGTATTCACTAAACTCAAACGTCTTTGGCAAAGGATGATAAATCTGCAAGAAAGAACTTGATTATGATGAGCTCCCATGCTCGTATATTTTTGCATACTTTAGACAAGTGGTATTTAGCTAATCAAAAGTTCTATTGTGTGGTCACGTATTAGTAAAAACAGCAGCAATGCTATCACAACAGACAACTCTTTTCTCAGTATCTGAAGCTGGTGATAAAAGTCAATTTTGCGGTTTGCGCTTTCAGACGTTCAGTTTGTCACTGGGAGAGTGTTATGTGTACAGAAAAGCATGCCTATTTACTTGATAACTATCCCATGATTTGGACGGCATTTATACATGTTCATGCATTAATTACAAATTGAAGTTATTTCAATTCATTTTTCCAGCTATTCTGCAAAACTGACCTCAGATTGTTGCTTACTCAAAAAATAAGTGATTTCTGGCCGGACGAGCAAAAACCGCAACTTCGTTATCGCTCAAAATCAGGCTCAATTAGCCAACAAGACATAAAGGATCATTTTATGCCCTAAGCATAACTTCCAAGTAAAAACCAACAAGTTCTTCCCAAGATCGCTCCTAGCCTAGTCAGGAACGGCTTGAGGTAAGTTTTGCAACAGTAAGTAGTATTCCTAATAAAAATTGAATGTCTTTTTGACAGAAGTTGACTTAAATTTACAGCAGTTTTAATGTCACCTTATCTGATGAGTAGGTGTAATCAGCCCCCAGTGCATCAGGCGTGTAGAACTTGCCAAGCAGACAATGCAAGCATCGTCTGTCCCAGTCATCCGTCACACGTCCGCCATAGTTCACCTCACCAGTCAGATACCGTAGCGCCGCCCAGGGGATGAAAGTGTCGGCACTATCGCCATCACTAACCAGCATCTTCAGAGTCAAGATGGAGACCTGGAGAAATAGATCAAATAAGTGTATGACAGTTCAGTGGACTTCTGCTTTATTCCTAAACTTTTGTCAATACTTGTTGCACCAGGGGCTTGTTTCTCAAAGAGACTAAAACCAAAAGTTGATTTTTGGTGTTTTTCTTTGGCTTCAAGTTTGCTCATGAGTAGGCTAAAAATTTCTGCCTTCTGACTTTTAGCCTTAACTAAAACAAGATTAGACCCTCTTTAGACTGACTTTTAGTCAAAAGACAATAGACTCTTTGAGAAGCAGTCCCTAGGTAGTATCTGATTTGTAGTTGCTGATAGTTTTTCCAGATATGAATTCTGCAGTCAGACATTACCAGGCAAATAATAGGCAAAACAGGAACAAAAACACATTGATAAACCTTGTACAACAGTACAAAAGATAAAAACTCTAAACACTGTATGTTTTGGGTTCTTTGGTATTTTTAAAATTTACAACTGAAAGTTTAAACCATTAACACCAAGTTTGTAATCTCTGTACGAATTTACTCCAGACCTATTTTACCAATATGTTTTTCAGGGACAGATGTTGAAAATAATTAAAAACACAGAATTAAGTTGTAGCGAATTCACTGACATTTTCCATTATACCCAAACATAGGCACTCAAAGTCTACTAAATGATTAAATGATAACTCATTAGTAAAATAAATTAAATTAAATATCACAATAAGAGAACAATACATAGAACACAAACAGATTACATTGCAAGTCTACCTCTAAATCTGACTCGTTGAACTCGTAGGGTATGTTCCATCCCAGCGCTCCGTATTTCTTCCTCTCATGAATCACACTGTTAAACAGACACAGGCCAAACAGAAGGTTCTTAATGTAGGAATCCGCCTGCAGGTCATCGAATGTTTTCTCCAGCAGTGAGCCAGGCGAGTATAGCCTCAACATGTTGGCCTTCAGCCCCTTGGGAGACTCAACAGTCATCTGTCAATCAAACAATTATAACAATTACTCTTTTGATTACAAGTTACAGTAATGCCAAAAACTATAATGTAAATTGGTTCTTGTCGGTTTTTGTTGAAAATAGAGCCGCTGGTGGATATTTTTAATTGCTCACATTTTAAAGAAGAAAATCCACTTGAGAAGCAAAATTGATGTGATTATTTTTTTAATACAAAACAACAACCTTGACTGAAATTGATGCAGGTGGGCATTTTTTGCTCGGTGAGTGCAGGTCTCAAAATGATTTAGAACACAAACCAAAATCAACTATGCTCATTGGCCTAGTCTGACAGCATTTCTTAAATTTTCTTCAATTAAATGCCTTTTGGTCAATAAATATCATTTAATAGACAATAGAAACAAAAAATGTCATTCATGGTTTGTGTACTTTAAGTAAGTCTACGAACAGAGCATGCTTCTTACTTTCAGTCCAGCATGCAGAATGCTTATTGGAAAGCTGGAGTCTGGCTTTGAACTCAGCCACAGTCGGAACTGTGGGTCGACATCTGAATTTGGCTTGTTGAAACTGAAAGTGAAAACAAAATGTATTCAGACTGGATGAGCAATAAGAAAACTTGGAAGTTGTTTCAATATCACCCTCAGCCTGTCTACTTTTGTTACTCAATCTTTGGTCGTGAACATAACAGAAGAGCATAGCAATTAACCATGATTATATATGAGTAGAGAAAGTAAATTTTCAAAAACACTGACACTTACAAACATAGTTTTGTTGCTAACAAAGTTCAAGAGGATGAATTTCCTTCCAATGCATGGTTTTACGTAATACATAATTCTACACAAATCAGTCCAGGCTACTGGATACGGTGTTAAAACGTCGAATGTGTTAACAATTAAACGGGTACCAAACCCGGTTTTGGCCTATTAAAAGATATTAAAAACGATGTTCCCATCTAGGTCTCTGAAACAAAATAATGCTTTGTAACCCTCGACAACTCGCAAATGTTTTGAGCAAAAATTTCAAAACTCCTTGCAAAGAATGCTAATTGGGAAAGCATGACCTACACTTTAGGTGAGTTACGCAACAACTGTAGGGAAAGACCACACACCAAGTGCCATCTAATATCCTGTCTGTGACAAAGAAATTATAATGTCAAGAGAAGAACCACCACTTACTTCTCCACCACACTTTGTAGCCTGGGCATCCATGAGGCAGCTAAGTGACAGTTCTGAAGGAACACCCAGCGGCCCTTCAGGATCTGAGCCTTGGCTATCAGCTCCTCTGCCTTGGGGCCCTGGCCCCGTCCCAGGGAGATCATGTCCAGGTGGAGGGCACTACCACGGAATTCTTCTGCAAACCGCAGCAATTGCATGGCTGGATCAGAACCTGGAAACAAACAAAATGTCATCAATGTGACACTTTAGCAGACATTCTACAGTAAAATGGTTCTTAATGATGTTTGGGATTCACAATAATACTAATTCCCCTAAGCATAATTTTTACCAAATGCAAACTGAAATGGCCAAAGTCAAAGCAAAAGACTTAAACTTTCAGTTTAAAACTGTTTATAGAGCACTAGAGAAAGAATTTTTAAAAACTCTCCTGTCAAATTTGTATAATGTGCCTACAGTCTTGATTCCAAAGACTGAATGACTGATTGTTTAACATAACCACCAACCAAAAGAGTTTCAGTCCTCTACATTACCTGGATTGACCACTCAATTTATTTATCCCATTTAATGTTCAAAATATTACACAAAATATAATGTAACACTTCATTAACTAGCTTCAAAATTGGAATCCTCCTAAAAACCCAACGCAATACAACAGAGTCCAGATATTGTATCCAAAGCAAATGTTGCCAATGAGTGACACACCTGGTGCAAGCAAAAATATGATCGGCCCCTTGGCATTGGTCTCCTTGAAGATGTCGCGCAGATCGATGTTCCCGTGTGAGACATACTTCTCTCCCATTTGTTCCTCAATAAACACACGGACCGATGCATTCAACATGTCTGGTCGAAGGACCTTGATCAGCAGCAGACGCTGGAAGCGAGTCAGCGCCTCCCAGTGGAAGATTTCCTTCTCATCAGGATCTTCTTCACCTGAAGGGGGCGTTAAGAGCACTTCCAATGATAAGTAATGGAAATAAGTGGTTGACACGTGATTAAGGGATAAACATCAGAAATGAGATGCATAATTAGTAAAAAAAACTTGACAATACATAAAGTTTAACATCATTTTAACTCCATACATATCTTAAGATCATAGAATTATTTAGACTTGTTCAAAAATTCTGGAAACAGCCCAGTTGACTTTTTCCAAAATGTTTGATGTGAGAAATAGATTGAACTACTTAAAAATATTTTATCTGGATGAATAGACATCTCCATTTTAAGATAGAGTAGTTTTTGTTTAAATTTATCTAACTTTGAGAAATATTAATGTAAAAAATTGCACAGGAAATCAAAAAAACATTTACTTGGCTGTAAATAATTGACAATAATTATCAATCAAAAAACTTCAAATTTTGTTTATTTTCTGCTGAAAGTTATTCCTCCACTTTTTACAATACAGCCCTATCTTAAATACAGTTGAACAAGATTTGCAGATTTTTTTGGATGTGAGTTGAAAGAAATTTTTTTAGGACTATCATAAATAATATTTTGAGATTTCAGATAAAGATCGTGAGCCTGAACACAAAATGCATGACATGTCACCACTATCTTTTCAGTTTTTGGTGAGATTACACAAAGTCAACAAAGATGTTGTGACAAGTCCTAGTTTTTGCATATTAAACTCCAAAGAGGCAACACACCTGGAACCATATCATGGCTCCACTCTATAGCCAGTAGATGATAGGGGTTGTCTGTCGAGGCAAACTTATCCCACTGCTGCCTGTAATTCATCAAACTCCTACACAAATATTCAAATGACTCCATGAGACTCTCCAAATGTTGACATTGACTCCACATACTGTCCGTGATCCACGTCGGTCGCAAGATCTCTTTACCAGTATTCTCCACCTCAAGACGCTGCATTGGAGACAATCCTGAATCCAACAAACACTGGTGGTTATCATAAGAAAGTACATTTTACAACCAGTGTCCTTCATGGTGATCACAACTGATTTTAAGGTGCACTTGAGTTTCATTAAAGTTCCCCACTTGATAACAATAATAGCATTTCGCTTTACATGACATGTCACACACAATTCTTGAACAATAATTTTGATGTCATACCAATAATCAAACTCAAACTAACAATGCTTTGTCCTTAGCTTGGATCTATTAAACTTTGCCATGACGCCTAATCATGAGAACTCAAGAAAAGTTCATTAAAAAGATCTCAAAACTCCAAATGCTGCTTCATGCCAGACCTTAAGTGTTTGGATCAGTATTACTGTTTAACACACTGCAAAATTAGACGAAAGGAAACAAACAGTGTTTTTTGGAAAGGAGTGTTGAAGACTTGAAATACCTAGGATAAAATGGGATATTTTTCAAACAAAAGATACTCTGGGCCTCATCTCCAGTTACCAAAAAATTCAACGATGCCATATTAACCCTACCACATTGAAGCCATTACCATGATATTCTCATCCATTCAAGTACACATTAGCCCTCATATTCACACAGTAAGCACTACGCTCTCACCATCATATTTCTCTATAGTCTTCTCATCCAGCATACTAGCCAGTATGTTGCCCTGCAGGAACACCATCCACTCCTTCTCCTCAATGCGGCCTATGGTGCCGATACTGTCCGGATAGCGTGCCTTTGCCTGCATGATGCTGGAACACATTAGGAAGGAGAAGACCAGCTGGTGGTGCGAGAACACCGCTATAGACACCACGCGGAACACGTTCCACGTCAACCGATGGATCATCTCCGTCATTCTACGGTTCAGCTCCTCGATATCATCATTCGCTGGTGTCAGGGTCCTCTTTTGGTTACGGATCAAATCAGGGCTGTCTCTCGCCATTGACGGCCGAAGCGTGCCAGCAAGGATTACAGAGCCAGAGGGGATGAGAGGTTTCTCAATCTTCAGGTCAATGCAGGTGGTGAACATCTTTTGGAACCATGGCAACGAGAATTGGTACATGACATTGATGTTGGCCAGGTCAGAAAGAACAAAGTACAGCACAGCACCTCTGGTGGCAACCTGAAAAAATAATGTATGGTTTTAAAAACTGTCACAAGTTTTCACAAAAACTGTAATTTAGGTGAAATAATGTTAAACTTATTAGTTGTCTTACATTCTAATTTTGTTCCAAGAAAAAGACATTTCACACTACCCTCTGGTATTTTGTGTTACCGACAAATGGCATTGTGGTACCAGATTGAGGTTTACTATATAAAAATGGAGCTTCACTTTAAACCTTACTGTTACTAACTAAACAGTAAGAGATATAGTTTTGAGTCTCTCTCCAACGCTATCCAAATGGCATAGTACAATGACTATAAGAATTGTAGTCTCTAACTGATACATATTTGGGCAGAAACTTACAGGCAAATATTTCAATCTTGCTACATTTAGGTTTTTCTCAGTTTCCTCCGACTCTTTCACTCTCTTCTTAATCTCAGCAGACATCAATTTACTTTTCTGAAGGGTGTGAACCAAGTCACTGTCATCCAAGATGTGACCTAACAGGGAAAAAGGTCAAAGGTTAATCAGTACCAAACTTAGACGACGACTGGATTAAAAACAAGACAAAGCCATTACGCAAAGTGGCTGTGATGTACTCTTATAGGTACTTCACGGACTATAAACTAGCCATGCTATTATGATCAACTTGAAAATAACAAACATCATACTTTGTAAGGCAACTCTTACCTAAGCCCTATCAGTTTATTGTGCAGAGGCATGATATCGCATGTCATCTGTTGAACAAAAGCTTGCTGATTGCTCAGGAATTTCAACCATCCCGAGTAGATGTGCTGGCTACTTGGGACAATTTTTCATGACAAAATTGCATTATGAGATACAATCATGAGTTCAGATTACACTAATAGCAAGTTTCAATCATTCAGATTGATTATCACTCGTGACCTTCAAAATTAACAGGCCTGTCCACCCACAATGCAACACATGTATGTCAAGCATTTGTCATACTTGACCACATGCAAATGTACTGGCCACTAACTCATATCCTAATTGTTATGTGATTTAACAGGATTTTAATGCAGGCAAATTTGTATAATAATATTGCATTTTGAGTAGCAATATTAAACAAGAAACTGAAAAAAGTGCAAATAACAGTGCTGGGTGGGCAATGTATTGTTCTTCCCTTATCAATCACCTCAGGAGTGCCTGACATTTTGAAAAGTAGGGCAGTTCATATATTAATGTATTTTTCAATCTCCACAAAAAGGGAAACTTTAAACTAGGGCGATTCTGTTGAATAAAGGAGACACAAGAGACACAAACCTTCAGAACTCTGAAGAAGACTCAGTGACTTGTCTTCTAAATCTCTCAGAAGTTGTAAATCTTGAGCAATGTTCTCTAGCAGTTCTCGCCTTTGATTTTCCAGCACAGGTCGCTCCTAAACAAAGAGAAAACGTCACAACCTCAGGTTCCAGTCACTTAATTCAGACTTCAGTCCACCACTTGGCAAAATGACCAAAGTATCAGGTTTTCAAGACATGTAATAGCTACATGTAAAACACTACACTTACAATTTATTGCACTAGGGGATCAAAATGCAGCTATATCCCAAAAGCTCTGCTACAAGGTTGACACTATTGTTTTATTCAATTCATCCGTCAAAGCGAAAGAATTTCTTTTAGCTATAACACCTATATAACACTTTCTAGAAATCATAATAGAGATTCTGATGAAGGCAATCCTTATTAAAAATATCAAATGGCAATAAATCTGGATAACATTCCTCAACAAATAAAACACTGACCTGTTGAACAACGCTAGACAACAGCTGTTCCTGAAGACCGTCAAATGTGACTGTGAAGTTGATAAGGTTGACATGGATACACACCGAAGGCAGATAGTGTGGGTTACTCATTATTGTAGCCATGTATAGCCTGTTAAATAGACAGAGTTTGTCCTTACACATTGTTTTGTTTACAGCTTACACAACATGTTGGAAATGTCATTGTTTACACAGTGCGTACAGTACAGCGGTCAACAAACAACAAATTTGATCAAAGTTGGAGCAAGTTTTTAAAAAATGGAATAATCCGGGCAATACGATAGGGAAATCTAAGCAACTGCAAACTATGCCAAAATTGCTTTTTTCATTTTTGGAAGATGTTTTAAGGTTTTAAGTAGGACTTTATTGTTAAGTATGTATATTCACCCAAATATCTTAAAAACACAGTGAAAGTATATATATTCGGAAATTTGAAAGCCTGCAGATTTTGATTTTTGACTTTATACTAATCTGCCATTAGTTGGGTAACATTACCACAAGTGTTTTGAAAAATTTAGCAAAAAAGAATGGCACACTCATAGGAAAACAACAATATTAAGAACATGACCAAGTTTTGTTCGACAAATATGTTCGAAATGAATTTTTTTCAAAAACGCCATACAGTTTTCTAAACCACCTGTTTTCGTTTTAAGCCAGTAAAGTTTGATTTTTTTTTTTGATAAAAGTCCTGTTTTTGATAGTCCTTCGTGCAACAGTGGAAAGTGTTTTGGAGAGCAACGCATTAAGTATGTTATCTGAAAGTTTCATATGAATCTAACCAGCCATTACTGACACTTTTCCAACTGAAAGGTAATACATAAACCTTAAACATTTTTGAGAATGCCCAGTTTTTCAACATTAAGTCTTGTAGTAGCCATGGTTACAGAACTTGGTGCAGCATATCTTTTATGAACGAATAAGAATTAAAAGTAAAATTTCACTTGTCCGCCACACTATGTCCTAAATAGTGAGATTTCACCATATTATTATTATAATTATTCATGTGATACTTAACAGATTATATCAACAACAGAACAGGTTGGTACAAAATAGCTTAACTAATGAGTGGTTTGTGTTTTACAAAATGGCAGGAATAGTACATAATTCTTGCATTCAACAAATCAGCCTGGAGAAAAATGACAGGAGAGAATGAAGAACATTCAATACCTGAAACTCTGGTTATATTCTATCTCAGTATCCCCCAGCTTGATGACGGTCTGTCCAGACCGTGTGAACGTCTCTTGAAGAAGAATGGGCTTCAACTGAGGATCAAGCACCTCGGTACATTCCTGAGAAGGTTAGGAAAATAAAGAAATTAATTGCAACAGAATATGGACTTCTGATTAATGGAGTTTGATAATAACTGTACACTAACATAGATCACCCTATTTTGGAATGGTTCTTCCTCAACTTCAATGAATGTTAAATGTCAATTACACTACGCCAATACTGAATGGAATTTATTGATTGCTTCTACAGCTGGACTCACCAGTGCCAACTCACTCTGTGATGATGCAACCAATATGTTACTATTGACGGATTCACATTATGATGCAAAAATCTTGCAAGTTATGCAGATTGAGGATCAAGGTATAAATGACAGCAAAAGTTCAAATGTCACACCTGCAAGAGCACGGGGTCACCGACTCTGATGGCATTTTCAACTGTTCTCATGTAGTTGGGGTCCGAGGCTTGGACAACTTTCAGTTTCTCACCTTCCATCTGCCCAATCCACCTGATAAGAGACACAAGTCAGCATGACAAGAGGAAAATTAATACTCCCATCTGTTTGTATCTTGCCTCTCATTAATTAGTAAATGACAATTTCAGTTATCTTTATTCACTAACAGTTTCTTGCTACTGCAAGTTCATATACCATCATGTGCAAATCAGGTTTAACAACATAAAAACAACATACAAAACTTTTAAAAGCAAGACTACCAAATACATAATGTACATTAATTTTATTTGTGTCACTTGGTATTTATAATTATAAAAGGTTGTCATTACTTGTAATAACCAAACATTACCAACAGGGCTATTGTGTTCTTGTGTACTTTATCAGGATGAACAATCTCATTTTATTATTTTTCTCTCAATCCATTCTTATTTAAGTAACAAAACATAACAAATTCCCTTCATGAGCCCAACTACCCAAACATCCCCAATGTACCAGTGTCCCACTTACTTGGACGCCTGTCCCTGAGGGTCAATGAGCAGTGGCCACTTCTTGCTATTTTTCAATATAACAGCATTCTCTGTTGAGTGGTTATCTTGGGGAAGACCTTCATTATGCCACAGCAATACCTAGAAGAACAAAGTTCGCACTAGACTTGAGACTCAAACTCATCCAGCTGTCAAACGTTGAGATATAAGCTAACTAATTTACTTATTTCACAACAAAGTATATTTGAATACACAATTAATTCAATTGGTTACCCACCAACAAATCTGTGTGGATGTTAGGATGGATTGTGATGCTGTGAGCTAAACATACAGTCATTCATCTCACATCGACCACACGCAGTTGATCAAGCTCCCACCTTCCCACAATTAATGGCACACACATATCTCCATGCACTATGTACAAAACCTATCTTAGTTAGCACACAATGATTACATGTGCTATTCATGAACAATTCAATGCAGTGACATACCTCATTGGCATCAGCCAGACTCTTGACCAAATTATAAGACACAGACAGAGGAATGCTTGCTGTCTGGCACAGTTGTGTCCACTTGTCAGTCAGTTCTCGCCTGTACTTAGCCATGAATGCCCCCAGGTAGGAGACTGCTGCTGCCCCCACAAGGGTATCTCCCACAACACCTTTTAGTTTGATGTCTAGCTCGTCCACAGAGTCTGCCCAACGGATCTGTGCAGTTGGAAAGAAATTATGCAGTGAAAAGTAAATTTTACTGTAGAAGTAAAAAAAACATACTTTCTGAAAAGTGTGAACAGCATCAAGCCTGCTTCAAAAGATTTCATTGGAGTTTCATGGTCAACAACAAAATTTTGTACCTGTCCATTTGACTTCAAGGAAACATTTAGCGCAAAATGGAACGCTATAATAGATAGCACCAAAAAGGTAGAAAATCATTATTTGTCCAGAAAGCTGAAGACAAAACATATCGGGTATTGTATCATGCTAAATGTAACCTAAATATGATAGGCTGGAGAAACATCAGCTGTAGTAGAGTAATTTCTTTGAGCCTAAATTCACTTCATAATATGAACCACATCTGTGCTATACTTTCTCATAAGACAATGCATCAAGGATTACTGAAGCTATACCTTCTCATCAGACAATGCATTGATGAGTACAGACGCCCTCTCAATCCTCTGTCCTGTCAGTATCTTCCTCTCCTTCAGGGACTCTCTCTGGTTGACACTGTCCTGGTACTGCTGCTGCAGCATGTTCAGGTGGTCCATGATCTGGTGGGAGAATTAATTCTGGTACTAAAGATCAGTTTTGACAATGATTGAAAGGATATTACTCACAAAGGATGGTGATAATGAAGAAAACATGATGCTTATGAAGAAAGGATGGTGCAAATGAGAGGAGGGTTGAGCTAATGAACTAGAGGTGGTGCTAATGAAGAAAAGGTGGGGCTAATAAAAAGGGTGGAGCTAATAAAAATGATGGGGCAAACAAAAAGGGTGGAGCTAATAAAAATGATGGGGTGAACAAAAAGGGTGTAGCTTATAAAAAGAGTGAAGCTAATGAAGAGAGAGTGGAACTAATGAAGAAAGATGGGGCTTTTTATCATGTGGGAAAATTTAGAGTAAAGAGCTGTTCACCAGTTTGTCGTGACATTCCTGTGATAAGTTTCCCTAGAGACTACATGTCGTGCATGCATCATTGACCTCTGTTTTACACATTATGGGATGTACGAAAATGTTGCATAAATGATTTTATGAACTGTCAAGTCTATTTTCAGATTCTGTTGATAAACCCGTGTCCCATATTAAAGAAATATGATGAACCGCAAAATCCCTCGTGTCCCAGTCTTCAATCAAGAAAATACAATTTTGGCTTGAATTTCTGAGTACTAAACTTTATAGACCGGCCCAAAGCGGAGATTTTTTTCCTTTACATGCTAGTCTTGACTAATGTAGTAAAAGTAAATTGACTAAAGGGATGAATAATTAATACCCAGTCAATAGGACAACCCAGAGGTGTGACACAACTATTCAACTCACCTTTGACAGACTGTCCTGTTTCTGAGCCAAGTGTTTCTGCGCCAGCTCCAATGCTTCACGCGCTTCCTCAACTCGTTTTTGCTTTGGTTTCACCATCTGATGTTCAACACCCCATATTTAGTCAAGTCATCATTAAAATAATACAACAAATAGAACACTGGGAACCAAGTCGTTCTATGATTCTTCAACTACTGTACAAGACAAAGGTAATCAGACGAAATACCATTTTCCTGTAACAACAGCTAATTCAGTCTGTTAACAGCTGAAATTACTGTTAATAATAATTACGGTGGCAAGACTTTAATTACTGAATGGTTTAGCCACCTTTAACTTTCCTGTTAATTCTCTTTCATCCTCAATCACGAGGGACTATTACTCTGACGAGGAATTCAGGAATTCCGGGTTATTTTGTCTGAATTCTTTTGGCTTGTAGTGTGTTTAGCACACAATATTAGGAGATCAAGGAATTTTATGTGAAAATGCTGACAGAATGAAAATTTATTTTTTTATAATTCCAAAAATTCTTCTATAAGTAAAATATATTTTGCATAGTTTGCACTAATTGTGTAGTCAATGTTTTCAACAAATCGAATGAAAATTCTTTAACTCAGCTTTCATGGTACAGGCGGACTTGGAATTAAGGTAAACGAAATTCACAAACAATTAATCCAACATGACCTTATTCCTAAATCTCTTACAGCAAAAGTTATTTTTAGATCAAAATACCAGCAACAATGATGATGTCATAGTTCACCCCAAAGATGACTATGGATTATATCAAGAATAAGTTGTCATCACCTGTTTTTTATATTGCTTCTAAGAATAAGTCTTTCATAGCAAAATGAAAGAAGGAATACCTCCAGTAACCCTTACCTTATAGACTTCGTTGTAATGTTCAATAGCCAGCACCCACTCACACATCGACTTGCAGGCGATAGAAACCCCGCCCACTTTCTCAGGCACAAAGTCGGCCAGCTTGGTGAATTTCTTCAGTTTAGCAAACACCTGAAGAAGGAAACTTATAATAACGCACCAACAAATAACAATTATCAACTAACATCCACCACATTTTTTTTCTAAGTAACAGTCTCTTTATACATAGCATGGCAAGAGGAATATACTTTCAATGATTATGGGCCTACTCTCCAGATGGAAAATTTAGCGATTATTAGAGCAAGAAATCACCAGACTCCCTTAAAACTCTTTCCTTGTACAATGTTTCTGGAATTTACTGAGTGGTTTACTTTATTAGAATGATGAATTCATTTGTTAAACTGTATACTTTTGATAACGGGTAAAATCTCACCAATTTAAGAAATAACGTGGCAGAGAAGTAGAATAATTATATTTTCTCACTTTTTTATAAAATATTTGTACCATCAAAACTAAATTGGTTTACCATAATGTTAGAATGAATTCCATGGTCAATTGTACACTACTGATATGGTAAAATCTCACCAGTTTAGGAAATAGTGTGACAGAGAAGTCCAATTTTATTTTTTCATAAAATATTTGTACCACCAAAATTAAATTGCTTTGCCATGTTCAAGGTTTGGGCCATAACTACCATATTTTTGAGAATTTACTGTACATCATTTTGCAAAGAAACCAACACTAAGAGGTCAAGCCTTAAGCAAACAAATATTATGTCCTGATGGAATTTTTTTAATACAACAATCCCCTTTCAATGACTTAAAGCACACAACTAACGTACAGAATCAGGCAAGTTGTTTTTGTCAAAGTGAACCAGCCTCTTGAGGAAGCCAGCGTCTGCTAACAACTTGACAGCAGACGGCCAATCAGGTTTCGTCTGCAGCAGTGTGCAAACGGCGTTCATAACATTGATCACCATCTGTGGAGGTCGGTGGTAGACTCTGAAAACAGAACAAAATCACTGTCACGACAAATGATATCAATGTACAGGCACATTCTGATGGGCAAGGGAGACTGTTCCACTCCTACAGTCACTGAAAAAAATAAAATTCTTAGTGAATTTTGGCATCAAGCAGTTGTTGCTTGAGGTTGAAGGTTAGGCCCCCTGATGATATCATGGACCCGTTTCTTTTAAAAAAAACCTACAAAACCATATAGCTAGGATGACAAATTGTCACAAGAATCACCACATCTAGAATAACTAGTTTGCAGGAAGAATGTATTGTTCACTACCAATGATATTAAAATGATGGCCCAAAAAAGGCATTAAAAACAAAATTGTATGACTTCTATTAAATCTTACTTAATCTCGGCAATGTCACTTTTATCCAGACGATCAAGTGATGCAATGGCAGACTGCAAAGCAGGCAGAACAGAGGCCAGGTCTTTTTGGCATTCCTGGTTAACAAAAACATTACGTGTAAAAGATAAAATGAGCACGAGACCATCATAGATGGCAACACGTTGTTACGACCAAATATTGGATGAGAGAACACAACCATCTTTTCACAGAACATGCTTATCACGATAGTTTGCTCAGAATACAGCCACATTAATTAAATATTGATGCTATCATGAACAGTTTTACTGGTTGTCCACAATAATCAACTGTTCAAAGTTTTAAATACTTTAATTCATAATAGCATTGATAAAGTTATCCACTGGCAACTAACATCAGACTAAAACAATCATCATTATCTGGACACTGAAGTACCTTGATGTCATAGTGTGCATGGTTTCAAGGGTCCAAATATGCAGCAAGTTAATTTAACATGGTACCTTGTACCTCCAGCCTGTACATGGTACAATTGTTGACAACTAAAAACTCAATAAACTCATTTTCTATCAGAGCTTAAATTACAAAACCTCTGACAGAGGGAACGTCACAACAAATCCATTGCAACCCATACATATCCCAATATGTCAGGACTCTTCAGCAATGAAACTCCAAGTAGTGTATAAAATGCACAGAAAAGAGTGCAGCATACTCACATCAGCGTAGTTCTGCACTATTTGTGTCTCTTTCTTCATCACCGACTCTTCTTTCTCCACGATGGTCCTCACTTGATCCACAGCCTCCTGATCCTTCTCTAGTTGTTCCAACAACAGCTCCGTATCCTTCGCCTTCTCTTCAATTTTCGGCCCCAGTGACACCAGCTCATCTTGCATCGTGCCAACCAGCGAGTTCGCCTCCGACAGCTTGGACAACCCAATCATGAGGCGATCTCGATTGTCCATCAGTTTTGTTTTCTGGCGTTTCAGCATGTACGCGTAGTTCTTGATCAGTTCCATGTAGCTGCTGGGTGTGATGTAGTAACGCCGACGCATTTCTTCCCAGAACTTTGATGTTGCCACGGAGACACTGTGATGCACATTGACACACGCCTCGGCCACTTTTTGTTTCAGGTCAAAGGTCGATTCGTCAAAGCGATTGGTGAAGTGCTCGTCTTCAAAGTACACATTGGCGACACTCAACATGGCTTCTCTGTCCCATTCGTCATACCAGTCAATAGTGCAGCAGTTGATGAGAGCTGGGTTCATACGACAACGCTGACGGAACTTCTTACCAGCAGGGCTCATTGTCAGAACAATGTGTAAGTTTTTACGAACTCTCTGCAAAGAACAACAAAGAATTTAGGAATATAATGTGACACAAATTTAAAATTCAATATTAACAATGTTTTATTTGAAATATTGTTATGAGTAAATTCAGTCCACAGAGTGGAAAATCACTTATACTCCTGTGCCCAGTTGCATGAAACAGTCCCAAATAGGGACTCAACTATTAAGTTACCTAAATCTTTTGTGTATCTGTTTCGTTCTTTACTCATAAATGTAATAGTTTTTCTATCATTTTATCTTCATTATGAACTCCTCTTTGACTAATGACATTTTCTAATAATGTAAAAACTGAGCCCTTAATTTAGTCAAAATAATTAGGGATTTAGTCCTTAAATTAGGAGCATTGCACGAAAAGATCCCTACTTATTTTCAATAATATTGAGAATTCACCGTAGAGTTCACTCTCAAAGGTAAAAAGTGGACTTAGTAATGAGACTCAAACAGCATAAGAAAGGACAATCAGTGTTTTCACAACTCCACAAATATTCGGTATATTTTGGTAACTTAGTTGAGTCCTTATTTTGGGACTGTTTCATGCAACCAGGCTCTGGACTGAGTATAGGATAGAACAGTAATAAACCTGTCCAGTGTTAAATGAATTTATCGACTTGAGGTGAGAAAATATGTATAAGAAACAAAATACCATCAAAACAACAATAACCGTAAAGCCAATTGTCAAACAATGTTCTACCAATTGGTATCTGGATACCACAAAAAATATGTTTCTCAATCAACAAATTTTTGCATTTCATTAAATGGTATTCATTCAAAACTACAACATGAATAAAAACATTTAAAATTGGCAATAAGATATTACAAATACCTGCAAGAAGAATTGATAGACAGCGACCCGTGTGTCAGGGATACCTGCCACCATGGCTTCATGTTTCAAGTCCATCATTATGCCATCAAGTTCCTCATTATCAAACAGGTCAGGCACATCTCCAGAGTTCAAGATACAGTTGATGTCTTCCAGGAAACTCTCCTGTAATGATCATGGCAGAGTTCACAGTCTGTACAATACTGATCAGCACATCAGCCTGGACTCCGGTGCACATTTTTGGTTAGGTAGTCCAAAGTAATATGTAGCAATCAATACAATCATTACGATAATAATCAAACATTGAAATTAAAGAGATAGCAAAGAAGAAAGAATAGATTGCTTTTGATGACCATCATGGTAATTTAATTACTACCCGATGTGAAAATAGTCAGTGAAAAATTTACTGATTGCTCACTATGGATAACAAATTAGAATAATTTCAATAGAAATTTAACTTATTCAGGAAACTCCTTTAATATATACCTAGGCTAAAAAAGTGAATTAAAATGTATCAATAAGGAACCTTAGGCTAATTTGAAACTTTTTTAAAGATGATTAAATCTTTATACAATACAGAATCACATAACTCCCAGAGTTAACCAATACTCCATCACTTGATACCCTGTAATGGTTGACATAATACCCAGTAAACAAAGTCAGCTCTAACAAACTACCAATTCTAAATGGACAGACATGAAATTCTCAATAGGGGGCAGCAGTGGTTTACCTTGACTATGTCACTGTCAGTCAACATGAAGACTGTATTTTTACCCTTGACCCCAGCTATCTTATACACATCCTTGAGGTCATCGTGGAAGTCCTGCACATTGTAACCACGGGTCAAGGTGAGAGTGTACATGTGTGCACCCATGATCAGGCTGGACAGGGCAACTGTGGTCTGTTTACCTGTACCATCAAGGCCCACCTGAGGGGAGTTAATGAATGATCTATGTATCTCAGCAATACCACGATGTGAGGCTTATATGACAAATGCTAGAAGTCGCAGCAACATTCAGGCAATAGTTTAACAAAATGAATCTGTCGAAGACATCTCAAATTGTCATTATTTCATAATACCTGGTCAATTTATTTTGCTATGCTGCTAACACAACAGTTTCAGAATCAATTTACATGTTAGCCATTATTGATGACCACAAGATCCACATGATATAGTTATCTAAAAGCTCTCTAAACAGTATGTCATTTCAATAACAGTTGCGATTCACAGAGACAATTTATTGAGTCACAAAACAACAACTCAGTTTGTGTTTGTTGGACAAACTTTCAACTCTATCTACAATAAATACTAGGTTCACGAATGAAGATTTCAAGTAGTGCTATTTTTTTGCAGCATCAATCCACCATACTACTAAAGTAACACAATAACTTGTTGAGTAGGTAAAGGGTCAATTGACTTGTGCAAAAACGATCAATTGGAAGTTAAGGGTCAATTGACTTGTGCAAAAACGATCAATTGGAAGTTATTTCTGTGCTTTCACTACACTAGAGAGTTGTTTTTGATTCCTCACACATTGTAATCTCCAACCCATATCTTACCAGCAACATGTGACCTCCTGGTTGCCTGAACACCCTCGCAGCTCGGACAATATGCTCTACAGCTTCTTTGAAGAAAACTACCTGGGATGCCTGCAATATTGACCAACAAGACTCAGTTTTGTACCATGAAGACAGTTCTTTTTCAGCTTCACAAATTTCATCATATTTCAGAACAAGTTCTTTACTACTATCATTAATTTTAAAAATAAATTAAAGTATTTTCTGGATAATTGAATTTTTCATCTAAGCCTTTTGTTACAACATAAACAATAACATGCCACAATTTCATTTTAAAAATCTGTTTCCCATAACAAACACAACCCTAACTTATTTTGTTAGTGTGTTGCTTACGAGGCGAGATGAAATGCAACGATCACTCTTGAAACTAAGTATCTGCAAAATACCACAAGCATAATCAGCCATGTATGAGGTTTCAACATGTTAACAATCAAAATTTATTTATATTAAAAAGAAAGCAAAAACACAATGCTTAATATAGATCTAAAAACTGATTCTGGGCAATGCCACATCTGTTTGGTTTAACACACAAGGGTATTGAAATGAAGTCATTCAAAAATCAGTGAATTGGTAGTAAGCTAATTACTACAAAGTGTTAACAGAATTGGTGTTTAGTCAGAGTGAACATTTTCACAATCCAATAAGGAAGGAATTTTGCATTGTTCACCTGAATGACATTTTGGGCTTGGAGGGTGTAACTAGTCCACACGGTGGCTTAGAATTTTGCCAATGGTTGCAAATCAGTCCTTCACACACACAAAAGGCCTTTTGAAATTGGCAAGCAAGGTCAGTGCAAGTGAACCTAGTTCCTAAGTGCTATCCACACACAAACTCACCCTAGAACAAGTTATTCCTGGAACGAGTTGTCGCTAGGTTTGGAGGCTATGTGGATTCTTTTTAAACTAGTGCAACTTGCGGCCCTACTTGTGACAAATTACTCCAACTTTTCAAGGAAGGGCAACTTGCTCTAGGGTAATCGCTATGTGGCCCTAAACCTGGGGCAAGGTGGAAGTACTTATCACCTGCAGTTACATACAGATGGGTTTTCTTTTTCGAGGTACGTTCGCATCAGCTGTTTATTGTCAGTGACAACTTCCCATTAGTGCTAGTTATCGGATATGTATGTGTGGATGCTCCACTTAATGTGTAAGTTGTTCTGCAAGTCTGCGTGTGGACAGAACTTAGTCATAAAACTGCCCCAGTTGTCCTGTGTAAGTAAACACAGCTTAACAAAAGTTTAATGGCCCTTCCTGAGAAGATTAATGTTTTATTACCCCCAATGAATTTTGAATAGCAAAGCCCAGAATGGCAATAGTATATTATTATTACCCCATGACATCAACCACTTTGAGCATTCTTTGAAATACACACATAATATTAAGTTTACCTGTGAGTTACCCAAGTTGAGTTGCCTCATGTTAAATTCCTCTAGCAATCGAGTCAATTTGTCCATCTCTGCTATTGGACGGTAGATTCGTTTATCCAAAGCAGAGTCCATATCAAGGAAGTCTCCAAACAAAACTGGTCTATGCTGAAGTGCCTCAGGATCCCACGTACCCTGTAACCATAACAACACCACTAACCATTAGATCAGCACCACTTGTAATTTACTTATTGTAACTAATATAATTCTAAATATCATAACTGATGAAAGTAAGAAAGAACTTGCACTCTCACACTTTGACTTTAAGTTCTGAAAACTACGCCAGTTCTGTGTGTTTCAGGGCAAAAATAAAATACTCTTACCCCAAACAATACCACAGGATGAAAATTCCAAATTTCAATTGCACGCTATCAACTTTGCAAACAGTGTAATGAGAAGTGCCCAAGGTTCTCTTCCTACATTTCACAGATGGTGCTGCCACACATTGACAATCAGTTCAAGGCAGTATCTCAGCAACTCAGAAATCATGTTCCCATGGCAGTATCCTTACCCTCCCTACTCAGTACAACCCTAATAACCCCTCTTTCAGGAGAGCCCCCCCCCCCCTCCCCGGGGAGAAGCATTACCTCATATGTTAACCATATAATAAAAAACAATACTCTGTGAGAATTGACAGTGTCTATTACTTCAACACCTCAGGAACAAAACCAGAGTTGCGTTTTTCGTTTTCTGTTATTAACACATTCACACGAGACAACCAAATAAGCAGACAGGGCACACGTCATGACATCATCTTAACAAGTGCACATATCATGACATCATCTTAACCAGTGCACATATCGTGACATCATCTTAAGCAGTGCATGTATTATGACATCATCTTATTAATAAGCAGTGCAGTAACAGACATGGCAACTCTCATCTCGGTCTAAGTTAGGCATTTTACACGCACACAACATTATCATACAATAAGCGTTTAGCTTTGCAGTGCTAAATACTTGGTGTTTGAATTATTTTAATTAATGTCTTTCATGCCAGAGTAGTCAATAAAACATTTGAAATTTTTGAATACTTCATAATTTTGTAACCACCATAGTGGCATATAAGGAAATAAGTAAAAAGAGAACAAGAATAACTATTTGATTGTGTACATGAAAGAAACCCTAAAACACCAACAAATTGAAATGATTCAATACCTGGAACAACACATCTAAAACAAAACACTGTACTGGGAACAAGTTATTGAGTTGTGCAATCTCATTACTTGGTGATCTTACGACACAATGTTAATTCACAACACGAGGCCAATTCTGACACACTTTCTGTCGTAAACACAACCTACCGCCGTTTCTTCACGAGTTGAACCCAGCTGGTGAACACAATCAAGACATCAACAAGAACACTATTTGAAACCCACTTGACATTTATGTGTTAACATTTCTTAAAACATATACATTTGGTATTACAATGAGAAACTGAGAGACAAAAATAGCATGGTACTACTCAACAAGCACAAACCTTGCGAAAATATAGGAACAAATTAGATCTTCGATATAAATTGATAACCATTATTTGATAGTGTTTACATGATGAAATAGGTCTTGCCACTAGATGGCAATAGTGTGGCTGATGGGCAGCTTTCTGAAATTCTTGTGTGGCTTTAATGCAGTGAGATATTTACTGACATTTTTTATTAATTCTTTATGACCATCATGCAGTCAGATTGCCACTGCTGGGCCGTGAGACATTCAAATGATTAACAAAATGACTCACAACGTCTGTTGAGGAATCTTGGGACTGCATTTCATCCCTGTCAACCCATTCCTCTTCGCTCAACAGAATTAGAAATTGGGTCAAGCATACGATGCTTTTGTGCTGGGATTCAAATACATTGCCAGCAAATTTTTTTCAGAAGGATATGTTTCAAGAAAATATAAGTTAACTAAGATGAAATCCTATGGACACAGTCACGTACCTTGAAGTAATCCATGAGTGTTTCTGAGAGACAGTTAAAGAATGTTGTCCTGTCTTGCTTATCCACCAGTCGGTCGTGGAATACTCGGGTCACTTCGTGTGCAAACAGGTACGCACAGTTTTCCTTGTTCACAATAACTTCTTCGTGGGCCTGCAGAAGCCCCGTCACAACCTGCGTAAAAAGTGGAGAACATGAGCAAGCAAAATTAAGGTTATGAAGGACTCTAAAAATCGTTTTGGCTTCCGACTGCTCTCGGATTTCTATCTTTTGGCTTTCAGTTGATTTTCCAACATCAGCCATAATCTGATTTTCGAGGAAACGTTTTAAGACAGCCATAGACATCTGATTTTTTACCAAAAGATAAGTGCCAATAGACTTTTCTAGAAACAGGCCTTGAGTGCAGAGACTTAACAACACTTTGCTCATTCAAATCAAGAGTGCAACAAATCAAGAGACAAACCTGTGATAGATCTCTGATATTGAAGGTGTAGTGTGACTTGGCTGGTGTCGGTAACATGCCAGTACACATACGATAGTAGATGGAGATGCTGGCTGACACCAGCGGAAAGAGGCACTCCTTGACGTCGGGCATGAACTCGCCCTCATGTAAGAATCGCCCTAGTTGGACTTGGTAAATGTGCTGTAGTGAACGGGTCGATGGTGTGGGTAGAGCCAAGATGCTGTGTCGTGAGAGGTCAGAGTGAACATGACAACTAAAGCAGTAGTTTTCAAAATAGGACAAAATCTTTTCTCAGTTTCTTGTCAAACATCTGCAAAAACTTAACAACAAACTTTCAGCTCTTTTTTACCTATAGAATCATCTTTATTTTTTCCTTTTCTAAAATTGAATCTGATCTTCTTCACAATTTTTACCTTAATATAATAACAGACAAATTTCAAAAGACTTCATTTCTTTGAAATCTACACATTCAATTTTTATTCATTAACACAGTCAGGGCAGTATGTGACATTAAAACGACATGGACCTTGAAAAATAACCAGTACAATACAGTGTGTGTAATCCGTGAAAGTGGTACATCAAGATACAGAAAGCAAAACAATTCATGGTGAAAACACAACAGCCATGCAGCTTGTTTCAAAACATACCTTGCATTAAGTACAAAATGAATTCTAAAAGTGCATCTCAGCACATCTAATATTTTTGTTGCAAAGCACAACATCGAAATACATCACATAATTATTTTCCCATACTCAAACCGAATCCCATAACAGAAAACCAGAAACAAGAAAGAAGAAGGTAACAACTCGGGAACTTATGTTGCAACACATACCAAAAATGTTTCAGAAGCCTTGGACTGATTTGGTTGCGGCCACCACCAGGTGGTGCACATGCAGCCACCAGAGTGACGTCCATGATGTTCTTCCATGCCAGTTTCTGTGTGTCAAAGAAGCCACTGTGATCCAAGAACTGGCGGAGGAGTTCAAGAGGAGGCTGGGCACCATATTGCTCTGGTGCCGGCATATTCAGGTCATCAAAGAACACAATGATCTGAAGGAAATTGTAATCAAACATTTGTTTAATCGTGAATGAACACTCACTACTGCTACATCTTTTAACATTTCATAATCAGAGATCAAGTTTTTGCTTACTTTCCTTTATTTTGGTATTACACACAATACAAAGAATGACGCATCAAACACAACTTTTCATTGAAAAAACCCTCCAGTAAGAAGTAGATTTACTTAATTTTAGGTTATAAAACTGTGATCATAATAATGCAATCAGCACAGAACCATATAAAGATTTCACTCAGTCAAGTTCATGAAATAACTAGACAAAGCGACAAAAATAACAACTGCTCTCAAAGCTACACATATGGACATCCTAAGAAGCACGAGGTTTGTTTGGAATCTGGTTTTCCGATATCGCAAGCTAGCATTCCTCATTCCACATCACTGCACCATCATGCAACGAGAGCAGAATGTCACCATCAAAAAAATTACTTCGGGTTGTCCTTGCAAGTTTATTTCTCCACAGGTGTTATGGTGTGTGAGGAAAACTTGCCAGTATTTTGACACTAGCCTCACCTTCCTGCCTTTTGGTCCACCCATCTGATCCCTCCCTTTCTTGATCAGTTTCAACATGATCTGAGCCTGAGTCCTGGACGAGCTTGTCTGAGCTGTGAACTGTAGTGTGGTACTGACCACACCAGTGTGACGTGGCTTGGCCTCAATACGACCACCCAGCAGGAACTCTTTGGCATCGTCTGAACATAAAAAAGGCCAAACAAAATTACAGAGATATCACTAAGCAGGAAAAACGTATTAACTTCATTTCTAGAACATACCAAGGTAGCTGATATCAGAAACTAGCGGCTGGGAATACACATACTCTGCAAAGAATCTTGGTGTTGTTAAAAAATTACTAATGAAATAGACAATAACTAAATAGCGAAAACTGATTGAAAATACTCCATTATTTTTACATGCATAAAGCTTAGGTAACAGAGTTGTTTTGCAATTGGAAAACTGTCCATTCATGTTGTAGTATCCAAGAATTTTGTAGGTGAAATGAATTGCGAAATTTTGTAATTTTGAAATTTCAAAGTTTCAAAATGACTTTGGGGGGTGAACATTGATTTTCTCAACAAATTTTGTTCATTATTTATAACATAACCTTAAGTGTTTGTTTACAAAAATTAATAAAATAAATTCAAGTAAACACAAATTACAAAAAGTTGGCCTGAATAACTTGTAATACACAAAAGCCAAATCCAGACATGTTCCAAAGAAAGTCGGGAAAATAATTATATAAAAAAGAAATTAAAATTACAAAGCTGTAAATAAGGATAAAAATGATTATTAAAATCATTAAAAAGCTGAAAATAAAGACTCGATGCAATAGATTTTTATGTTAAAAATCTGAAAGCATTTCACTCAATGTTAACAAACAACAACTTAGTTACACGTAATTTCAAAATGAAATAATTTTCTCAAAGTGAAAATCCAAAGGTACAATTTGATATTCACAAACTTTCTGAAAATTGAAACAGCATAGAGAAGAGGCTCATAAACATAAGCAAGACATTTCTTAATAAAAGAAAATGAACTCATTTTAAATATCACACACCTGAAAAAGTCAGTCAACGGTAGAAATTGATAGCTTATAAAAATTTTAATTCGTAACGTCATATTAATTCATGGAAAAAATGAAATTCCAATGAATGGCAAATCAAGATTTCATTTCAAAGCTGCATTTTGTTCTGTTTAGCTGACTAAATACGAAAATCGAATCGGTCATTTTACTCTCATAAAACTGACCTCGTAATATTATTCCTCGCCATAACAGGATTTTACTTCCGTTACCAGCAAATACATTGAAACCATCCGAGACTCAAGAAAATGTTCTCAGTTAATTGGGGTGAGTCAACAATAAAATCATAAATTCAAAAATGGCACATGTACGCAATACCTGGAACTTAGGGTACCAGTTCATTTGGCAATAATTCAAGAGTGGATGAGCATGGTAACGTTATTAAACCCCAATTTACTTCATAAAAGAATTCAACATGGACAGCTAAACAGTGGTGAAATGCCCCTTTAAGCAGAACTGGACAGCAATAACATATGTTCTGCTTTGCATGGATACAAATCAGATGGTCATCATTTACATCACATGACTCATTTGCATGAGCACTGACCAATCACAACCTTGTATTGCCTCTCATGAATATTCGCATGAATAAAATGACATGGGCTTAAGCAACTTTGATGACTTTTATGCAGCAACAATGAAGAGTGAAGAGATAAGAATGGAAAATGGGTGTTATAACAGGTACGCATTGGCAAAACACATAACATACTACCTGGAAATTCTGAGTCATCTGAATCTAACCACAAAACACAAGACACAAATATAAAACACACATTCAGAAATGGAAAAACAAAGGTGGGCTTCGGTGAATCATACAGAGAATGGACGAAGTTGAAAGGAGAAATAAGTAGATGCTGAAATACAGAAATAATCACTGACAAAAATATACAATACAGAACCACTGCTTTGTGACTGTGCGCAGTGAGCCATGAATTACCGGGTAGTAGTTAAGGTTGTGTGGAACCTTGTGGGCATATTTAACCTAATATCTACAAAACCACAGATTTTAAATCAGGAAAAGTATGTATTTTCAGAAAGTAGAGACTGTAAAATTTGTTTTTTACCATTATCCAATCTATTATTAATTGGGTCACATGACCATGTTTGTTTAGTAAAATTCAGTAAAAAAGGAAGGAACATGAATACCAAAACAATGGTATCAATAACATGATTAAATTTTACTTGATACAAATGTTCAAGATGAGATCTTGAAAACGCTGTTACAGATTTCTGAAATATCATTTCATTTTGTTTTTTCATGAAAATCATAAGTCCTATTTTTTAGTTTAAAAGTCCTTCATGCAAAAAGGAGACATTTTAAAAACAATTCCTAAAAGAGTTTTGGAGATCAATGCATAAAAAATAGTATCTGAAACTTTCATGTGATTCCACTCACTGCAGTTTCTGAGATATGATGTCTCAAATTTGGCCAAATTTGGACATTTTTCTAGGGTCCTGCGTAACCTTAAATTGAGGCAGTCTTTTCACAGCTAGTTTTCGTTTGAACAGGCTGTGTCTCGTGGGCTGTTGTTGCATTCTGGTTATTACAGAGTATTATCTGAAGATTTTAGTCTTCGCCTCATCATGTTTATTACATAAACCAACCCTGATGGCCAGTGGAAGGATACAACAGTATCCATATAACATCTAAGGAAACTAAACAACATCAAGAAAAAACATTAAAATGTAAGCTATCAGAATCTAAAACTTAACTACAAATTTTGTGACATTAGACAGGAACTATGAACAATCGTATTACATTGAGGAAGACACGAATACAAGAACTTGAACAAACACTGGATGTAATAAAAGAGAAAAATAGGAGTAGACAAGTAAATGAACATATTAGGCCAAAGAAAACAGTGCAATTGGTTGTGGACTATTGTTAAACTGATGCGGAGTTGCGACGTTTTTCAGTTGCCACATTTTTAAAAAAAGTCACCTCATACCAGCTTAAATGGGACAGGATCTTTCTTTTTTTACCGCCAGCCTCACCTGATGTTAGGTAAAATGACCAGGACCAATTCCTGCTGTTTGGCCATATATGCTTACAAGAAAGTATAAGTAATAGGATGCTATGAACAAAATGAATTTAAAATAGAAACACTGCTATTTTCCTAATAATAGTAGTCACTTAAAACAGCCGTAAAATATTCCCCAGTACATATCATGGTGTATGTTGACCAACATAGAAACAGAAATGGAGTGTAAGGAGTAATGCACATAACTGTGTTAAGTATACAGAGAAATGAGGAAAAATGTAAACACAAAAAAAATCAAAATACTTTGTGGCACATGAGACTAATCTAAACCTGACATAATTTAATAACTAAGTCTAGGTAAATGTCAACCCTCGCAAAGTTCGGTCCTGTTTCATCAACATTTTCAACTCATAAAAAGTGACTGAAAAATCTTAATCCATGCTTCAAAACTTCACACTATGATTTATAACAATAACATTATCTTTTTGAAACTTAAACTGCGACAGACTTTTTGTTGTAATTACCAGTATGTATTCTTACTGTAAACACACAGGGAACTGTGTTTTTATATACATTCAAACAACAGATGTCACATATTGAAGTCCCCTTTTAAATAATGTTCCAAGTCTTCATTTTTGGCGGCCAATATCTCCTGCCATGTAAACGAAAACAAAAAAAAAATGAGACATGGTTCTCTCATTCCTTTGGCTATAAAACAGAAAGAAAGTTTGCGGAATTAAACGCAAATCGACCCACACACTAAAGAAAAATGGAAGTTTAAGGCCTGAAATGGCCAGTAAAGAATTGCCATGTAGAAGTTGTTTTCACCAACTACCGTATTTCATGCATAAATGATGGTGGAAATATATTTTATGGATAGTAATGAAAAACAGATATTCCATACAATATGTGAAAATTGCATTTTGGAACAAAATCGATGAAGGTTGACAATCACCTTAATTTTCAAATATAGACTATAATGGAACTGAAAAATATCGAAAGGTGTAAAGGATCAGGTATGCAAGTTTGTACAGTGAACAACAGTATTCAGGGATAAAAGGGTCACCAGTGAAGTTACCTGAACTTTTTTCTGCATCTGAAGAGGAGACACACACATTGTGAATTATTTCTAAAACATTGTTACACACAGCTCATCAGATTGTGAGCATTGACCTTTTAGATACAAGTGATCCAGAGATAGATATAGCAATGAATCAGTTAATAATAAAATAGATTTAGTCATTTCAAAACAATCACTACTCAATAAATACAACATTTAAAGCATAACTTCAAATTTTTTATTTCATTACTGAAAAAATTGAATGTAGCTTTAACAAACACCTTGACAACAGTGTACCTAGTTTAAATGGAACACAATTATATATATCATGTAGCTATACAAAACAAAATTTTAGATTCTAGATTTGCCATATAATTAAAAGCAGCTTGGAATTACAAGCAGTGAAGTTCAAAGGGGTATCACAAGAGTTTCTGAGGGATTTTCAATATCAACACAGATATGAAAGAGAAAGAACACACGAATTAATGTGAATTTTGAAAAGAGGACTTCAAAGCAAGCAGCTCAGTAATATTTTTGCAAATTATCTTGCAGCGTGGTAAATTTTAAAAGTAATTCAAGCATTTTATTTTAAAAATATGAAATATCTTGCGAAATCCCTAAATAATGTGAACAGATGGCAAAATGGAACTTGATTAGTTAAGGATATGGGGGAAATTGAACATGAAATGATGAAACAATGAAACACTCCAATATTCTGTGGAAACATTTGGGAAATGCAACATAAGCTGAGGAGACACAAGTTACCTTTATTTTTTCTTGGTTCTGAGGAAAAACAAGTTGTCATATATCATACATGGTAAAGTGTAAACCATGACTAATCTAGTTTGTCACCAGAGAAAGACATCGTGCTATGCATATAGTATGACTTGTTTAGGTTTCTAACTTCTTTGATTAAACCACCATGAAAAAAATCAATTAAAAACCATTCAGGGAATGTTAAGTCATGTCACTAAAGAGAATATTTTAACAATGCACAAGGTAATGTTAGGATAGTTGGCAAGAACAGATTTCTCAAATTCTTCCAAAAAGGATCATCTATGAAAGATATATGTAAAACAAACTGCAAAAAATGAATCGACAAAATAACCCAGTCATGATGACAAGAGCGTTAGTGGAATTCCTTGCCATAATTGTTGGGTGAAGAAATCACAACCTGAAACGTCAAGTTACGATGAGATACCATAACCTATTGAGATGGAGAACACTATCTTGTGTGTTTATTTTTGCTGTGACTGTACTGTACACAGTACTTTTAACCACAATTTGATTTTTTTAAAATTTAAGTCACTATAAAAGCATAATGCTTTTTAAACAAAGCCATATTTTCAAGGACATTAGGACAGTTTGATCTTCACTCCAATTGCCACTATGCCATCCAAAAACTTGGAAACTAATGACAACATCCATCTAATATATGAATGGAAACTCCCCAGTGTGAACTGCACAATATTGTCCTATCCATCTGTTAGCTTGATAGTTCCTGAAGAGGTCATCCAAGTTTACAAACAATATACGGTAAAGAAGCAAGCATCAACTGGTTAACCTGTTACACCCTGTGAACAGGATGGAGCTGTAGCCTATGGACAACACATACTGGGGACTTCTGCCTGTATAGTTAAAATGGTCAGGCAGCACTATATATAAGTCCTTCAAAAGCGTCATTATGATGATCTAACATAATTACACAACTTTGGCCAAACCAAACTCAAGCTAAACTCTGACAGTCATAATGGAAAGCAATTCATATTCACCGTGACGATTCAACCTCAGAAGATTACCATGTTAGTATTGATAGTGCAACAAGCTTACGATGGAATAGGTGAACATATTGTATTTTGCAGAACAAGATGAAAACTTCCATTCTGTGGCACAAGCCATAAGTCTTAAGTTTGATGGCAGGCATGACATCAACATAGTTCAACAATTGCAACATAACATGTGATAACGTAAAGACACTGTTACTAATTTTCGTGAAATGGATTCCTAATGTAAGGAAATTTGATGATACAAAATAAACAATAATGTTCATAAAACACAAGCGGCAAACAGTAAAATTTGCAGAACAGAGTTCAGATTAAATAAAATTTGTTATACTGGTGACGTGTTTCTAACACCTAATGGTGTCTGTACAGAGTGACCATCACTTACTCTTATCTGTCTCTGACTTGGTGAGACTGCTGATGTTCTCCAGCAGGCTGACGTTCTTGTCTGTAAAGTTGAGTACACTGCCCAGGACTGTACCATGCTTGAAAGTAGTCCCACCCTCTCGACTGAGCCGTTTTAGCAGGTCATGTACAATGGCCGACTTGCCAACACCAGATTCACCTGTTGAATGTAGAAGAGCACAGAACTATCTAATGGAAGTGCAATACTGAACAAAATGTCGTAAAAAGTAAGCAACTGGATAAAACAAAAATACATTGCATTATAATATAATTTTTGTAACAATAAAAACTTGAGAGCTAAAAGAGAGAGGTTAAAACGTGAATGTTTTGAGAACATTGTAGAAAGCAATGTTGTCAGTGACAAGGTTATCACCGTTAAATTATAATTAAAAACAGTCACTACCTCTCAGTTTTTTGTCAATATCTCATAAGGTTTCACGAAATGGTCAAAAAGTTATAGTCAAAAACACATCATGGTTGTCAAAGCAACGATTATTTTTAAAATTTTTCTTATGAAAATCCCACATTAGTTTAAACATGATAAAAATTTTGAACAAAATAACAACAATATACAGCTAATAGAGCTGCAGATTTTTGGGTACATTCTTACCAGTCAACAACACTGGGTTTTTTTGCAATAGAAGCAGGCTGGCCAGAAACGAGTAGCGAACGGTATCTACGGTAACGACAAGTTCGTTGGAGTCATGCTTGGGCTTGTCCATCCCCCCTCCTCCACCGCTCATTGCGTCTGCCATGGAAATCATCGCTCCCTTCTCAATGAGTGACCTAGTTTTCGGTACAAGGTCGTCCCACAGCACAAAAGCAGATGACTCCATGTCAACAAAATAACTGTAGATGGTCTTGTTACCAGATGGCAGACGGACACCTGTTGAAGAAACAGCACCTCTAGTAAAAAAACGAGAAAACCAAACGAAATAGAAAAAAGTCCAACCAGGAAGGAAGAGTAAAATGTTCAAATGTTACATGTCTGGTGCTTCCCACAATCTATAACTTATTTCTGGTAAAGTTTTGCAAAACTTTTAAGATCAGACCTTTACAAGACAAGTAAACATTGATGATCACAAGTAATCAGAATTTGCGCCCTACATTGCTACCATTCATACAACCAAGTTGACTTTATTTTCAAAGAATTAAAAAATGAAAATAACATACTAGTCATTTATTAAAACCACTACTGTATCAACCAGCAGCTCCATCTAGTGTTTGAGCATTGGCCAGCCTATTCTGAATAACCTACCAACCATAATGCTTTCAGCCCATTGACTTTGCTTTTAATTTGTCTCGGAATAAAGTGGAAGCTGAGATCAATTGAATAGTGGCAAAGATGCCTCTATCAAGTTTAATTTTGAAATGTCAAATAAGGCAGGTGGATAAAACTTTTAAAAACAATCTCACAAAAAACTCTTACCAAAAGGGGGTGGAGTCTCAAATGTCTCATGCACAAAACTGTCAAACTCATAACAGAGATTAATCTCATTGGCCCCCTTGTCTTGTTGGTCCCTCCTTATTAGTCCTCCATCATCATCCAGGTCCTCACTCCTCTTGAATGTGGCCCCAACACTCCACGTGAAGGCAAAGACAAACAACTTGCCAAGCATGTTGATCAATTGGGTTGGGTTCTTCTGAAGGTAGTACTGCTTTGTTGAACTGGAAACAGTATTTAAAAACAGGGGATTAAAAGTCAATTAAGAATGTATCGCAAGGTAATGCTGGTGACACTCAAGGTAATGAATGAAAACATGGACCTGAATGAGGGCATTAAGTCAGTTTATATACTTAATATTACATTTATTCGGCACCTGGGTTTCTCACAATTAAGATTTGATTTCATAAGACTTGTTTACATAACTTTTTGTGGAGGCATTTGGTCCCAGAGTTTTTTAATCAAACAAACAACTTGCGCTAAAGTAGTAACAAACAACAAGCACTAACAAGTGATGACAATGCATCAATCAAAATTCATCTGCAAGCATCAACCTACCCCATCTGGTCTTTATTGTGTGTCTTCTTAGCCCCACTCTCATCAATTGTTTTAAGGTTCGTCTTCTGCTTGGCAGCAGCTCTTGCCTTCTTCTTTTCTTCCTTGGTGCTGGATCCCTTTGATCGATCACTTCCAGCACCACTACCCGGCCTGGCTGTCTGTACAGGCTCTTTATCTGGTTGATAAGAATGCATTTTAGGACATTTGGCTAAATTGTGCAGTGGAGAAAGGCATTTAAGTGAAACTTCATTTGTTCACTCTATTCTATGCTATACCGAAAAATGTTCATCTTACCACTTACCAACCACGGGAAATTGGTTCCTGAGAAACATGGGAATATTGGAAGCTTTTCCCAAGGGGAGCCAATGCTGAGAAATCCTAAAGCCATAATCAAAACATCAGTGCAATGGGCCCGTAGCTGTGGCCTAACAAGACTTGCTGCAATGCAAAGGGCATCAGGACACCTGAGTACTTTTTTAACCAAACTTAACTGGTATAGTCCAACACATCATTATCCATCGCTCACCTGGCTGCCCAAAGCCACCATTCTTGTCCATGAAGTCAAGAAACGCAGATAGTATGTGACAGAGACTCATGACGATACTCATCTCCGGTGCAGGCACCAGCTGGTGCTTGGCGTATGTCTTCCAGAAGTTGAGACCCTTCTCCAGGTATGTGTTGAACATATCTAACAGGAAGTTACGGCCACTCTCAGGAAGATCACGAGGAAGGCGAGAAATCCATGTTTTAACAAAGGGTGTCCAGCCAAGGTCGACAGGGTCCTGGAAGGCAGGAAATATTTATAGAAAGGTTTCTGACAGGGAGGCTAAGGTAGGGACACTTCATAATTTTATGTAAAACTTTTTTGTAATAAAACTGAGCTTTAAAGTGACCTCAAATTTCATCAAACTATGGTTTCTGTTTTTGTTATAATGAAATAAAGCACTTATTACAAAAGTTTAACAGTAGTTCAAAGAGACAAACAGCCATTCATATTATTTCACTTTGACACATCCCAAGGGAACCAGAAATAAAAAAAGAAAAAAAATAGTCACTATAGGACCCAAAACATCTATTGAAGTCATCATACTGACAGTTATTGAATTATACTTTTTAATTACAAAGCATAACCCCCCTTAAATCCTTCCAGAAATGGTGCCCTTTTCGCCAGTTTTTATTCATGAACATGAAATTTAACATGACATAAAATTACTGATCTGCTTGTTTAATGAAATCTTAACTTGAATATGCATACACGTAAAACAAACAACATGCACTGTAGCATGTAGTAGCTAAACTATTCTGATAAAAAATACAGACAGATAGAGCTAATTTATTACGAGTGGCTGGATAAATAGACAATTACCAGTTCGTGATATTTTAATAGCACTTCATGAGTAATAAAAGTACTTCACCCTCTTACCATGTAGACCATAGCACAACGACTGATAGTTGCAGGACTGGCTTCCACCAGATTATCCACCTCAAATAGAAGCCTCATTCCAGGACCCAGACTGATGCGCTCTCCATTGGCTAGACACAAAACTTTGGAATCGTCGAGCACAGTATTCAAATTCTCAACCCACAATGTATCTACGGGCCCATCGAGCACCAACCAGCGCCATTCACTAGGCACTCTCTCATGGTCGCTTCCACTGTCCTCAGCCGACTCTGATAGTTTGGTGCTGCCTGAGCGAGAGGGCTGGCCAACAGGTGTCTCTGCTCCTGTAGGATGGTGACTGTTGGCGCTAGCCCGTTGAGACTGCAAGATAACATTCACATTACAATTGTCTCTCAAACTATTCAGACAATTTAACCATACGATTGCACTTTTATGAATGGCAACAGAACATCTTCTGTGACCACAATTTAAAAATTCAAACATTTTATTGTTTTACCCAAAATAAAGTCGGTTGAAAATGTGACTTTATGTTAGTAAATCAATCATTTATAAGCACATTTAGTGAATTTCAGTTCAAAGACACCTTCATTTGAGCACACTAAAATGTAGATTTATAATGGCTTGATCTCAAAGTAAGTGTGAAAAATGATATAATTTTTTCTTCAAAATTGAATTCACAAAGTCTTAATCCAGTCAGTAGTGCATTTATAACAGTGAGAATGCTTTTTCAAAAAAGTCACAAAAACATAACTCCGACATGTGTAAAGAATACACTTCAAATCTCTCCTCAATTCCTTCCATAAAATTACAGTACACACCTCTCTTCCGTAAGCAGAGGCCACTGGAGTGACTGTGCCAAGAGACTGGTCATCCAAAGATGGATTGGAGGCTGAAATGTTGGCAGCTTCACGTGCAAATCGTCTAACAGCTGTGGCTATCAACCCATCCGTCCACTCAAATGTATTGGGGTCTGTCTCACCATAGAGTTCACCCAGTTTAACACACTTAGGATTGATAGTGAAGGTCTCAACCACGCCCTTCTTAGAACGATTGTGCTGAAAGTATTATGTCAATTAAGACATTAATATGTATAGCAGAGAACTCACAAAGTTTTCTTGTTATACTGATGACTGTTTCCATTGATATTATAGTAAAAATATTATTAATAAATTAATGACTTGTTTAATCTATAAAACAGTAAGACCTTTCTCATACATTGGATGTTGCAGGACTAAAAATGTTGGTGATTTATTCAACCATCAATCAAAAAGCAATCATCAGTATCTGCCAGAAATTGGACCTGCTCTTTTAGATTGAACTATTATTTTGTTGACTACTTTCGTTGTGAACTCTCGAGTTCATTTCTTTCGTAACCACTGTTTAACAACTGATGCTCAACAAGCAGACTATATGACAGTTCAACGATCATCGCCATCAAAACAAATTACAGTGTGCTTTTATCAACTAAGTTACTAATAGACAAAACATTTTGTAACATCATAATTGGAAGTTGAAGCAAATACACCTTATGCCAAATTACATGTTAATTCAGCACCTGCATGTCTCACAGAGATTTCAAAAGTTACTGCCCCATCTTAGCCAACTCTTCTAAGAAAGACAAATGAATAATGACGGAAGTTCTATATTATTCACATCATTTGTGTTTGTTCGATTTTTGAGTTACAAGCTCTGAAAGGATCCAGACTCAAAGCCAGAGTGACTTATTGCCAGGTAAGTTATCGACAAGTATTTTAAAGCGTTTTTAAAACCAGTCATTAAATTTTGCCTATAAATCATTCTTGAATTGTAAAGCCAATAATCTGAAATGCATAAATTAGCCAAAAATTTCATTGAGACAATAAAATGCAAACTTACAACAAGCTTAGATTTTTCCTGATTGTCCTTGCCTTCAGCTGAGAGGGTAGGCAACAAAACTAGCGCCCTCTGCAGGATGTTGCGTGTAGTGGTCTTACCGCCCCCTGTTGGACCAACCAGCATGACCCCATGGCGGACCAGGATCTGACTGTAGAGCTGCTTGACCTTATCAATCTGGGACGACCAGTGTTGGAGACCACAATCCCTTACAGACATTGATATGGCTTTCTGGCAAAAGAAATAGGACACAATGAGGCGGACTTTCTAATTTCAAATTAATGTGAAGTGAGATGTAACATGCTCTCCAAACTAAACAACTACAACATGCTGAAACACCTAGAATGTAGAAGAAATGTGAGATGTACAGTTGCATGACTAAGACGTTAAAATTAAGATGGTTGTTTAGTATGTTGTAAATCATTTTAAAAAAGTAAACAAAATTATAGAGAGGTTGGATTTATTTTACTTCCAAGTCAGCGACAAACACAAGCACATGGGCAGAAAAGTTAATAAATGCAAGTGTTTCATTATGCCCAGAACGCAACCTAAACATAAGAGCCAATCAAAAACCATTCAGCGGTACTTATGATTACCTAAACATCAACATTATCTGACAGACTACTAACCTCTAGTAGCCCCAAGTCTTGCTGTGGAGGTGAGATTCCTGGGAACAGATCTGCCAGAATACTCTCGAAGAGCGGCACATCCTCAGCTATGAACTTGGGCAGGTTGGCATCCCTGAGGGCGTGGATCAGGATGTGAGCCTCTTCTTCTTGAGACATAACAGAGTTGGGATCCTCCATCTGGATGTTACGCTTCCTGTGGCCAGCCATCACCAGAACTGACTTGATGGCGCGCATTCCAAAGTCATAGTGATCCTAAGTATTACAAAGTGTTCAAAAGCTTAGTTCTCAAATGAAAGTAGTCAGGACAAAGACTAAGGTCTTATGAGCTAACAATAATTAAGCAGTTGAAGCCAATTCTTATGGTTACTAAATAAACCCACCCTTATGAAAAAGTTTCAGGAAATTCTAATCCCGAAAGCCAGTGAGAATCTCACTGGATTCCAGTTAGATTCCAGTGAGAATCTAACTAATTAAGATGCCATTTAAATTAGTGAGAAAAAAATTCTCACTCTAGTGAGAATACAGTGATATTCCAGTTAGAATTCAGTGAGAATCTAACTAATTTGCATAGCATTCCCACTCAGTGAGAATTTGTCTTACTGAAATTCTAACTCAATAGGAATGCTATGCAAATTAGTGAGAATTTGAATGTGTTAATGAAATTCTCACTGAGTGAAAATCTCACTGGGTGAGAATTTTGAACTTAGAAAATTTTGTGTGTGCCTTTTCAGCCACTGACTGAATAGAATCGAGATCAAACCTTTTTGGTAACCAAAACACTGCTTATTTTTGTGAGTTTATCTTGAACTTTGACTAAGGATACAATTTAATAATTGCTAATTGTGAAATATAGCAGACATAAAATAATAACTATAATGCCTTTGGTGAATCAGCAAAATACTGAAAACTCAGCTGTCAACACAGAATGAAGACATCAGCCTAATACTGGTGCTTCATGCACTCTACTAGATGTAGGAAATGTACTAACCTTAAGCTTATTAACACGCAAAATCAGTGCAGGATCACCTGTGGTTGACTTGCAGACAAACTGTTCAGTAATTTCAGAATATTTGTGAGAAAAACATCAACAATCTTCAAGCTATTTCTCCAACTGCTCATTCCTCAGGCGCCATTTTAGTTTGAATTCAGAAATCTGGTTCAACTGAAATTTCTACAGTTACAGCCAATCAGGGTGTTTGTTTATCTTAGATTCTCACTGAATTCTCACTCCAATTTTGGCAAGTCCAAATTCTCACTCAATTCTCACTCAGATTTTTCCTAAGTCTGAAATTCTCACTGATTCTCACTCAGAATTTTTCTAAGACCAAAATTCTCACTGGATTCTCACTGTCACATAACATTTTCTCACCATTTTCTCACTGACTGCCCCTGTTGTTCAATTCCCACTGGGTTCTCACTGGCATTTCTAACTATAATTGGTGATTTAGTGAGAATCTAACTGGAATCTAACTGGAATCCAGTGAGATTCTCACTTTCTTTTTCTGAGTGATAGTCAAAACCCTGGTGTTTGTACAATTGATAACATCAACCACCAGAAAGTTTTATAACATATCTTATCTTCAAGCAATAGAGCTCTGTACCCTTAGCATCTCGATACCAACGTATGTTGCCTATATTCAAAAGGTATAGGAAACGTCTCTTGAGTGTTGCATAATTGAAATTTGGGAGTAACACCAGGATAGAGTTTTGTAGAACAGATGCAAGAACCTCACTACGGAAGCTGAGGTGATCACGTGTTTCACTTGTAATAAATGACAATATCTCGCAAAGTCTAGCCTTTTCATGAGATTCTCATGTCTATGGAATGCACGCTAAGTGAGGATACAGAAATGACAAAGACGGCATACAGCAAAGCCAAAAAAGGTGTCTCACCTGCTGAGAGAGCTGCTTGCTGGACAATTGATAGAGGTTGACAATCTTTCCAGACAGTGACTGAGCGGCGGTGAACCCTTCTGAGAAGAGCATAATTTCAGCAATCATGGCATAGTCCGGCACCATCATGGCTACGGAGCGGAACAGAGACTTCAGATTGTCAGGGAGTTCAACACGCCCTGCGTAACTAAGTAAAACAGAACACCGTCATTATCTCTGCCAAATAAGAGGTGAACAGGGTTAAAGATTGATGCGTTTCAATCACTTGCTCTCAGTGCCACCAGTTTACAAACTTATGGATAAATTCAATTTATGAAAGTTTCATACTGAAGTGGATAGAAATAGTCAAAGATGTTGGGAATGATTTCAAGTGACAGCTATTCAACAAGACGTTGGATGCAGAACAATAGAAGAATTATACAATTAAGTTTCACCATGGAGACATAGAATTGGCTCGAGTTACTTAAAAGTGTGAGCATATACAACTCTAACAAAGCTACAATTCCATAACATAACATACTTTGACATGAGTGATTGGCAGTAACAGCACAATGTGTGTGTGCTTGACTTAGACTTACCTTGGATTCATTGTAATGAACACCCCACAAGTTGTATTCAGTTTGATATCTCTGCCTTCAAACAGGAACCTGAAGTCATTAAAAAGAACAGATCAGTGTATATTTTTCACTGGTCAATTACATACAAGCATCAAAAAGTATAACTTTGTATTGAATGGAGTGTCGATTATATCTCCGTTAAACAAAATGTTTTCAACAAGCAACTTAATTTTTATTAATGGCAAATTAAGTAAAATAAACAGCTTATTAGTGATTGCGTGACATAAAAAATAACACAAGAGAACAAAAAGAACACAATGTTAACAGGCCCATCACCTTATTATTGCTTTCAACGCCCTTGGTATTCTAAAGAAAGTAACATTTGTAATCAAAGTCAAAATTTAAAACTTAATCACACGCTTAGTAAACCACACTCTATTCCGGGTGTGGAGCTCAGACAGTAAGTGCGGCAATAGTCACTTACCGGTGTCCCAGATTTTGAGAACTAGTTACTCATTGGTGAAAACTGGTCCTCANCAAAGTCATAGTGATCCTAAGTATTACAAAGTGTTCAAAAGATTAGTCCTCAAATGAAAGTAGTCAGGACAAAGTCATAGTGATCCTAAGTATTACAAAGTGTTCAAAAGATTAGTCCTCAAATGAAAGTAGTCATTCCAAAGTCATAGTGATCCTAAGTATTACAAAGTGTTCAAAAGATTAGTCCTCAAATGAAAGTAGTCAGGACAAAGTCCAAGGTCTTATGAGCTAACAATAATTTCGTAGTTGAAGTCAATTTTTAGGGTTACTAAATAACCCCAAGGCTAAATGATTGTCAAAAAACCCTGGTGTTTGTAAAATTGATAACATCAACCACCAGAAAGTTTCATAACATATCTTATCTTAAAAAATAGAGCTCTGTACTCTGAGCATCTCGATACCAACATATATTGCAATTATTCAAAAGGTATAGAAAACATCTCCAGAGTGTTGCATAACTGAAATGTGTTAGTAAAGCCGGGATAGAGTTTTGTAGATACAAGAATCTCACTGAAGAAGCTGAGGTGATCACGTGTGTCACTTGTTATACATGACAATATCTCGTAAAGTCTACCATGTTCTTGGCTTTTCATGAGATTCTCATGTCTGTGGAATGCATGCCAAGTGAGGATAAAGAAATGACAAATATGGCATACAGCACAGTCACAAAAGGTGTCTCACCTGCTGAGAGAGCTGCTTGCTGGACAACTGATAGAGGTTGACAATCTTTCCAGACAGTGACTGAGCGGCCGTGAACCCTTCTGAGAAGAGCATAATTTCAGCAATCATAGCATAGTCTGGCACCATCATGGCCACGGAGCGGAACAGAGACTTCAGGTTGTCAGGGAGTTCAACACGCCCTGCGTAACTAAGTAAAACAGAACACCGTCATTATCTCTGCCAAATAAGAGGTGAAGAAGGTTTTAGTTTAATGCGTTTCAATCACTCGGTCTCAATGCCACCAGTTTACAAACTTATGGATAAATTCAATTAAATGAAAGTTTTATACTGAAGTGGATAGAAATAGTCAAAGACGTTGGGAATGATTTCGAGTGACAGCTATTCAACATGACGTTGGATGCAGAACAAAAGAAGAATACAAATTTAGTTTCACCAGGGAGACATAAAATTGAGTCAAGCTACTTAAAAGTGTGAACATAATATACAACTTTAATAAGGCTACAATTCCTTTAGCAGAGATGTCATTGTAACATAACATATCATACTTTGACGTGAGTGATTGGCAGTAACAGCACAATGTGTGATGTGTTTCACTTAGACTTACCTTGGATTCATAGTAATGAACACCCCACAGGTTGTATTCAGTTTGATATCTCTGCCTTCAAACAGAAACCTGAAACAACAGATCAGTTTATATTTTTCACTGGTCAATTACATACAAGCATCAAAAAGTATAAATTTTGTATTGAATGGAGTGTCGATTATATCTCCGTTAAACAAAATGTTTTCAACAAGCAGCTCAATTTTTGTTAATGGCAAATTAAGTAAAATAAACAGCTTATTAGTGATTGCATGACATAAAACATAACACAAGAGAACAAAAAGAACACAATGTTACCAGGCCCATCACCTTATTATTGCTTTCAACGCCCTCGGTATTCTAAAGCAAGTAACATATGTAATCAAAGTCAACATTTAAAACTTAATCACACACTTAGTAAACCACACTCTATTCCGGGTGTGGAGCTCAGACAGTAAGTGCGGCAATAGTCACTTACCGGTGTCCCAGATTTTGAGAACTAGTTACTCATTGGTGAAAACTGGTCCTCAAAATGCGGAAGACCTCTGAATTGTGTAACAGTTAATCCACCTAGTGTTTCATAACAGAACTAGCCTGTTCCACCACTTGCCCATAAACTGAGTGGCCATAGCTTACTAACTTACTGAGTTCAGTATTAAGTACAATATTATGCTTGTCCTTTGTTGAAGCTATTAAGCCACTTGTAAATTTAGTAAAGGAACAAATTGAGACAAATTTTATAGCTGGTAAAAGGTCAAATTCAAAAGTTGCTGTTTTTTCACACAAAACATAATCAACAACAGGAGTATTACATTCTTAAAACCAATATTCTGACACTAAAGAGTACTGAAAATTTACGCACACCAACAGACATTGTATGACGTTTTCTTTACTCTCTTTCTAATTACCTGGCTGCTTCTTGGTCCTTTGCCACTTTAATAGTGTGGATCTGTTGAGCCACTACAGACAACACCTCAATGTCGATACGGTTAAACTCATCAAAACAGCACCATGTGCCAGCCTGCGCCATGCCTGAGAAGAACTTGCCCAGCATCTAGAAGGCATAGGTACAAGATATGCAGTATTGAAATGTCAAAGATTAATTGTTGAACATCTGTCAACTTCTCGAGGAATATTATTAATTTTGAACTTTCGGCATAAAATCTTAAGATACAAATAACTAATAACAGTAACCCCCCTTTAACACTTTGACTAAAAGTTATTTTTGTAGTAATCTATTTCACTTCCTATAAAAAAAGAAACACCCAATATTCAAGTTCAAGAGTCATAAAAATAATAAATTGAAAATGCAACAACAACAATATGCCACTGTGATGTCACTTGCTACCTACTAGAAACCATCATTTAGATTCTGGAATTTTTCTAAGCTTACCTTGTAGTCAAGACCCTCTGAGCAATTGAATACAACACATTGCTTTCCCATGGCCTGAAAATAAAATGATCACTAACGTGCTTTAATCGGCCTTTCAATGGCTTGATTTGCATTCACTAAAGTCACATATAGTGATATTAAGTCACGTCAGATATAACAAACAAATGTACCTAATGTCCATAAGTTATATATTCAGGAGTATAATGTTGCGAAAAATATATCAGACATAATAGTCGCAAGTGACAGCCTTTCTGGAAAATGGGAGGATTTTACAATATTTATGAGTTCAACATACCATAATTATATATCTTGTAAGAGAGGTCATGTTGCTATGTGTGAATGCATTTATGAATGGGTTTCTGTATATTTTCTGATGTTCTTGCATCTTCTCATCTGACAAGTTGAAACCACATTCATAGCAGTAAATTTTTTACATCAAAATCTGGAATGCGGGTTTAACACTGCTTCGATCACAGACAATGTGGACTAAGCAGTCACTTCAGAAGCAATCACTTGACCAACAAACCTTTGCCAGGTCTTTACATGTTTCAGTTTTGCCTGTGCCTGCAGGTCCCGCTGGTGAGCCACCTAAGTTGAGATGGAGCGCCCCCGTCAAGGTCAGGTAGCAGCGGTCAGTAAGTGGTGTAATAACAAGTCTTGGGGAGCAGCCCAGGTACTCATAGCCATAAACAAACTCAGCATTTGACTGTAGGATGACACAGTTGTTCCTCAGGTCATCCCACTCATAGCGCAGTTGTCTGTACGACAAGGGTGAGAAGTTTTAAGAAAGGACACTTAAAAAACAAACACCAAACAAAAAGTTCATAACAAAAAAGCATACTAAATTAGAACTGTCATTGTCATCAAGCAATAATGCTGGAGTAAAGAACGACTTATGTAAAGGCAACACTGATACCATAACAAATATTAGACTCAACATAACTATCACTACATGTAATGAGGCCAATACAACTCAGTAATTCAGACTGCAAACCATCTGTTTGCATTGCACTCCTGCTTCCAAGTGCTAAATCTCAGGAATCAAATGTGGTATGAATGTATTAAGGGTTGTCATGGAGTGAATGTGTCATGGGTTGTCATGGAGTGAATGTGGTGTGAATGTATTAAGGGTTGTCATGGAGTGAATGTGGTGTGAATGTGTTGAGGAATGTCATGGAGTGAATGTGGTGTGAATGTGTTAAAGGTTATCAAGGAATGAATGTTGTGTGAATGTGTTGAGGGTTGTCATGGAGTGAATGTGACAAAGTAAGCATGTCATGCAGAGTACTGATGATGATACTCTAATATAAAGTATTAAAAATCTCAATCCAGTATCCAAACCTACCTCGTCCAGTCAAAGTTCTCCGGAGATGTGACACTATTATCCACCATACCCGCTATAATATCACGGTTATGGACATCTATGGTCAACATGGCCTCTAGACTCTGACACTTGTGAGTGGGAAGGTTTGTGGACACTAGTCCTGCAAGGAGGTTCAGGGTGTCGACCATCTTGTCCTTGAGAGTCTCCAGGCTCTTTTTGGGGTCAGCCGCATTAAAGCACAGAAGAACGTCTCTGTTAAACATTATTTGAGCCTGAAAGTAAGGAGAAATGTGGAAATTAAGTTTTCAAAACGCCAACTTGAAATTGTGCATTATTTTCAAAAGTCAGGGTCAAAGGTCGGTCTTGCAAAAACTTGCATTCTTAAAATTAATGTTTGTTAAATCCTGAAAGATTTAAAAAATGAAATCTAAACAATAATACTGCAGCTCACCTCAAATTTCCAACATGTGTTTTTTCTGAAGAATGATTCAAATCATTAAACTTTAATCTTAAAGAAAAAATTTAATTTGCAGCATAATTTTTATGGAGGGAAACATTGACTTTCCAGGGAATTAATTTGCATTGATGCAACACACAATTAAACTTCAATCATACACTCAAAGAAATCTAAACCCTAGCCCTTCACAACACATACGTGTCAGTGAGGTTACTTACTGAGTAATTGACAGACTTCTAATAAGTGACTTATGGTGCTTATCTTTCAATTATACTGAGGGACTTTAACAATTCAGAGATGATGCTACCTGCATAAGTGTATCCAAAGACCTTCAAGTTAGGAAACAGCTTTAGATCTCAATCTATTTAAACAAAAACCAGGTCATTTCTTCACACTCACAACACAATGAATATTGAGTCTCCCATAATTTTGATTATACCTAGTGGTTATCATTATTTGAATGTTAACTAATTTCCATAGGGCACTCAAGTCTGCTCCGAGTATTGGTATTTGCAGTATCTTAGCAAGACCAGCAACTCTGGAATGTTTCACAATTCCTTTCAGTTAAACCAATGCAGTCTGTACCTACCACTGTCAGTACCACCTGACCCGGATGTTTCAGTACCCACTCATCATGTCCAATACCCAACCAGTCAGCTAGCCCTAGTTTGAGGTGCCTGAAGAAAGCATGAAATAACATTGTCGTGAATGTTAGTGATTTATAAAAACAAGACATGGCATTGCCATGGTGACAATGTGTTCATCATTACCAATACTCAAAAAAGTGAGGCAGGCCAAGCTCGAGATGTTTGGACTAAGCAATGTCCTAAATCTTAGTGAAAATACATTAACAGCACATATCATTAATTTTACAGCAAAACTGTGCACGTGAATAGCATCACCATTAGGCTCCAGGTCTTAATAACTGATCAGTTATCCAGTTTAACTTAGAACCATTACTTCCCTTCAGTGTCTTTCTTAGCTGGAACAAACCAAGCGTTACATCCATTGAAATTTGAAGAGTCTAAGTCTCAAGCAATGAGATGGAAGCACTGCCCTTTGCAGAACTTTTTGAAGTTCAACTCCAAATTATCACAAAATTTATAGACTGAAATTGGAACCATTTTGGCAATTAAGAGTCTATAATTTCACCACATAATATGATGAAGAGAAAATCAATACTTTGTCTAAAGCAGAATATCAGATTATTCAGTTAAATGTTTGA
Organism: Phoronis australis; assembly: GCA_002633005.1. Classification (NCBI taxonomy): domain Eukaryota; kingdom Metazoa; phylum Phoronida; family Phoronidae; genus Phoronis; species Phoronis australis. The sequence continues at coordinate 567,408 of NMRA01000174.1, read as the reverse complement.
TTGAACTAGAACAAATTACAAACCTCTTAACAGTGTCAAACATTCCATTCTCCACTCCACACAGCCACTGTTCAACAGGACCACGGGCTCTCACATTCCTGAAACAAACAATTTCAAAGTTACAAGGTCAGGTTATAATCTACAATTATTAAAAACTAAATTGTAAATTTAAAATGAACTGACAAATGAATTATTCTGTTGTATTGCAACAGTATAGGATATAAAAAAAACATCGTCATCATTTCAAAACAGACTTGGAAGTTAATTTCTTCTTCCTCTTTAGGATCAAGAACATTTCTCAGTTGGAAACAGGAGAACTGTTCAAGCCTAAATTGTCACAGCGATCCAAATTGTCAAAACACCATGATTGCATAGATTTGGGTCAGAATTTGCAGCTCAAGTTGTCACAGTTTGCACAAGCTGTAACAATTTTTGAGGATGACTGAATTCCTGCGCTGTGAAAATTTTGGCCTGCACAGATAATCAGGACAAACAGAAAAAAAATCTATGGAACATTTTCTAATTAATGAATGGAATCAAACCTGTATACGAAAAGGACAAGAGAATGACCATTAGACCACTAAGTGGCCACTACATACTTAGGCATCTGTATATTCTCTCCTTCAAATGACGACATGCTCTTGACAGTTGGCGGCTGACGTGGAGGTGACTTGATGTCCAGGAACTTGACATTGCCAAAGCATTTTCCAAGATGGGGCTAGCAGGAAGAGAGGATGGAATTATTTGACTTTTTGTACAGATATTTTGTTCAGCATGCACAAATATTGTAGCTGTACAACTCAGCGATCTGTTGCATTCAACTTTCAAGGGTTAGGGGAGCAATTGGCAGAACTGATGTGCCTAAAATTTTTATCACTCTGCTTGAAATGTTCAAAATTTTCACCTTGCAAGAATCTGGGGAGAAACTCTGTCTGCGCTCCGTCTATGTCTACACTTACAAAAATGTAGTAACCATGGAAGCTGCTAGTAAAAACACTTCTACAAGTTGATCCTGATAACACACTTCTCACCTGTACAGCATCAGGATTCTTTGATTGGGCCAGAATATCTAACAACTCATCGTTGCTAAGGAAATAAAATCTTGGGAACACAAGACGTTTGGTCTCTAGGTAATCCTGAAACAAGCAACGCAAAGAAATATTGTAAAAACAATAACATATGGCTTACAAATGCAAGCTTGACAATGTTTTTATTATTGACTACAATACTTAAAATTCATAAAATCAGAATGTTTTTTAACACTACATTACGTCAGCAGACGTGACATATTCAATCACTTCATTCTAAGTCTAAATTAAATTCAAAGTAATTGCGTAAATCAATAAAACACTTCAATCTATCAAAGATTCTTTTTGGTTTCAAGAGTTTCAGTGCTTAATTTCATAAATTACGGCTGCTCAGAGGTAAAATACATGTTAATGCTGCAGTGAAATAACACTTTGCAATCATGCACTAGAAAAAGATACATCAGTGATCCATTCATTTCTAACCACTATAATGTTATTCATGTAAGCCTACATACCTCGAGACACTTGTGTATTTTTTCGAGGCTGACATTAGAAGCCTGCAACATCTCCAGAACACCCGAGGCCGTGGCTGCCTTCAGAGCGTTGGGCCGGTCCTCTGTCTTACGCATGATGTCCTTCCAGTTCTTGTCTACTTGCTGGAACATCTTGGACTCTGACGGCAACTGTCTGTAAAATAAAAAGAAATAAACTTAATTTAAACATAAAGCTATGGGTGAAATAATGCATAGTTGTGATATTGTCAATGGTACTATTATTTTTGTTTCGATTTTTATTACCTGCTTTGAATAGTTTTTAAGTTTCAATAAGTAATCACTGAAAAAATATTAATAAAACTGTGACAAGGGATTGTTCTTTTTGTTGGTACCACTTTGGTCATCAAACTAAATGGAAGGAAGACACAATAACTGAGTATCGTAGGAAGTGCCATTCGGCTTCCTAAAATGTTGACATTTATTTAATCGTTTTTAGCAATTTAATTAAAGCATTTAAAAAAGTCAAGACGTGCAAATGTAAATTAATATCTTATAGGTTTCCAAGTTGATACATGACACTATTAAAGTACTATCACTTTAATAGTGAAGACATACCTCTGGATATCTGGTGTGCTAAAGATCTGCTCCAAGTATAACCAGTTTCTTTGACACGTCATCCATTCATCAAGTGTACGAGCAAACAGATTCAGTTTGCGTTCCCAGTCTTCAACAATGCCCTGAAAAGATACAGTAAAATTGTGTTTTAGCATTCCTTACGTTACAGAGAATTTTACATATTAAATATTAAGTAAAAAATTCTTCAAACTTTCAGAACACTAGCTTCGTTCTCAAATAAAAGATGAAATACTTCAAGTCAAAACTATAACATAAAATTTGTATTTAATATGAACATAAAACAACTGTACATCTTCAGCAATTGTCACCGTATTCTAAACAACAAAAAACAAGCACAAACTAGATCAATAATATTTCAAATATCAAACAAACCTTAATTGGAGTCACATATCTTGATCCTCTAATTGTTCCCATGGTTACTTGACTTTCTTCCAACTGTGCCAAGATGTCGTCTGCTCCAGAAATGATGAAAGTGTCACGACCCGTGTGAGCAACCAATCTGAAGTCAGTATTCTGCCAAAGGTCAATAACCTTTTGCAACATGACCTCTAACGTTGCTTCATTACTTGCAGTTGTTGAGATGTCTTGAATTTTCTCTTTGTGGGTGAAGATCTAATTAAAAGATACACAAATAAAAAAATAAATTAACAGCTTCACACTTTTGAAATTTATTAAAAAGATGTTCAACAATCTTAAATGTATCAACAGTGAATAATGGAAATGAAAATTGTACAACTTATTCATCATGAAAAGCATACCACAAATTGGTAAAGATTACACGAGAAAGACAGTCATGACAAAAGTAGACTACAACATTTAATATTTTCTACACCTAGTCTCATCTAATACACAATTAGTATATTGCAATTTCTAACTTACACTCATTTCTAAGAGATTCCCAAGGGTAAATTTCTTATCCTTCTGTCCAGTAATCTTACTCCCGATGAGACGTTCAATCTGCTGCCAGTGACGAGGGCGCAGGGATGGGTTCCTCAGACTCGTGATCACCGGCATGCCTTGTTTGAAGTCAAACACTCGCTCTTTTAACTTTGGTACCACGTCATTATGAGGCAAGCCTGATTAGAAGAGGGATACGTAAAAAATAACGAAGCACTCAAAAAGAGAAAAATTTAAGTTTCTGCAAGTTATTAAATTTTTAAAATTTCCTACAATAATATGAAAAACAGAAACAGAACATATGCAAACCAAATACATCAGAATCTCTTAAGATTTTGTAAAATGATTACTTTGTTTTTCAATGAAAACTGTCTAAAAACTACATCAAAATAGCCATGGAGGAAACAGACATGTGGTCAAACACTACTCTATCATAACATCACAGTCAAGATAGTGTTGTAATACCTACATCAGACTGTTGGTCTGATATGCTCTTACAAAATTGAAAAATATCAGAAACAGATCCACATCTTGGGTAATATGTTTGAGATAAAATTCTTGAATTCAAAACATTTTGTTACTAAACCCTTCACACGATCTGTATATGGCTTTTGTGATTATGTTTCCCACATGAATTTGATATCACTACCCATCAAACACAACACTGACAATAACCTACCTTTCTCCAGCATGTAAACCGTCTGACTAAATCGGTTCACGTGCTTCTGTAGACTCTCAACATTCAACTGCTCAAATGAGGTGGATGTCCATTCGTCCACTAGTCTGGTCAGTTCTTCCTGACTCTCCCACAGTAGACGTCTCAGCGTGAGGTCACGGTCCACTTCCGAAAGTTCCCCTTGAACTGTCTGCGCCTTGATACCATCACGTCGATCAAGCAATAGGTAATCTCTGTAAGCCACATCATTTTATTACACATAACAGAAATTAATCTCATTTTCAAAATCAAAACACGATTTCAAATTGAGGATGGCAGAAATGTTTTTCAAAAATAGAACATTCTACAATAAAAATGGAGAGTTTTAATTTATTAAATGTTAGTTGATCAACAATTACTTACTCTCCATACATCTTCTTGCTTTGCAGACTGCTGCCAAACCTTTCTTGATAGTTGCCATAAGCTCTGGCCTTTTGGGTCAGTGTTGTGACCTGGGTAAATAAAACAAGATAGTAAACTAAATGATGTCATGGCGAAGGCATAACACAGATATTGTTTTCATGGCGACAATATGTAGGCGTTTATGGTTTTGACAACACAGCACTACAAAAGATCAAAAGAATGCTTATCTGTCAGTGTGATCAATTCTCCAAAAGAACAATTTCAACAGTATTGCTCGACTTATTTCTTACACAGTATTAGAACACAATTTAGTTAAAAGTTGGTACTGTGGTTTAGATTTGATGAAAACTGTTTCAAAAATTATGAGCATAATTTTGCATCTTTAGTAACTTCCTTAATATACCTGATCTTGTAAAAATTTGATGTTCTCAAGGGCTGTTACAGGAAGCGCATCAACATTCAACAGCATGGGGTCACGAACTTTGACCTTGATTTCCATGAGCGTGAAGTGAATGTCCTGTAGGAGATCTGTCAAGTCTGCACTGAACTTGTGAATATTCTCTTCCTTCTTGGCATCACAGAATAAAATAGTGGACTGAAATAATAATTATATTTCGTTATTATTAACACTCACACAATACAACGTGAGTTATGGACCAACAGACCTCAATTAATTGTCTTGCAATGTGGACTGTTTAATTTGTTTGTCATTGCAGCTGCCGATAGAGAATCTCATAATGTCACACATTTGGCCTGAAGTATCTACAAGACAGTGCTTCAGTACATTCTTGGCAGAAACTTTATTCACTATAATTCTGAACTACTATATAAATTTTTAATTTTGTGATTCCTTAAATCTACGTATTAAGGCCTTCTTTTGGTTTGCAATTGAAATAGTCACCTCATGCACGGCTCGATAGCTTTAGTGATGTAATGACCAATATATAAAGACCTCAGTGACGTAGGCAGCTCTAACAAAAGATTTAGCAGTGCATAGATAGTAACAGATACATCACCACATTATCAACAGCTCATTACACCCAAGGGTACATCATTGGTTTTGTCACAGAATCTTGAGATCATACCTTTAAGTGCTGGAAACTAGGTCCCAGTGTTTGGTAGAGAGCCAGCTCTTCAGGGTCAATAGGGATGTCAAAATCCTTGGAGATTGTGTACATCTTGGTGACCACTTCATATTCCTTCTCAAGGGCCGGCATCTCTCCCTGCATCTTGGCCAGGAAGGACAAGTGTTCCACAAACTCATCAACCGAGTTGAGCGAGGCATCAAGTTTGGTGGATGCTTTCTGTGAAAATCATATAATTTGTTTCTATAAATATGTTGATAGCAGAAAAGTGAACTGTCATTTATTTTCAGTTGTATATACTTAAAGTGTAGCTGGATCCTTGTTATATTTGCAACAATTTTCAAATGGTTTCGCAATTGAATCAGTAAACACTTAAAAAGTTGCAAAAGGCACATAAAATGATGTTATGTGATTTACAGCGAGAAGTTCAGTTGTAGTTCTTAAAAACTGACAACAATGAAACAAAATGCATGAACAACAACAGAAATAAGTCTTTTGCACGATACTTTGCCTCATACTTCATAAACCTTTTTCCCCACTAGTCATGTCTACCTCTTTCATGCTGATCTATCAAAAAATGGAGCAAAAACAGAAACAACAAATAGAAGAACTTGAACAGCGTACCTTCACAATATTCAACAGAGCATCATTTCTGTCATATGCAATTTTCGGTAGACAGTCACTGACAGCCTTCAATACCTCTGTAGGATATGGCATGCACGACTCACAGAAATTGGAGGCTTTGAGTTCCAACAACCCTAGCCTCTTCCTCACAATCATCTTGTTCATCATCGATATCTAAAGAAGGACGTGAAAAGAGAGGTTAGGAGATGTTCGATTTCCTTGGATTTGTGTTAACAATAACGTGCTTTAAAACTGACAGAGTCAAATTACCACATCTTGAAACATCGTTAAAAGAATTCCAAACACATGGTGAAAATTTTCACTCTAAGCATGTGAAGCAATTGAACACTTTATTTAGCCAAGTCCTGATCAATGTTTGATAGTCGGGCCCTGATGTAAGCATAAATTAGACGTTAATCAAAAAAGTAATTAATGGACTATTGGTAGTCTCCGGTGGTCAGTAAACAGCAAATTATAAAGTTAACATTATTTGCAAACACTTTTGAATTGAAAGAACATAATGCTCCCTTAGTTGTAGTCTAAAAACAGACATCAAATTTCAGCATTACAACACAATTATTAAGCATAGAACGACTACATAACATTCAGTTGAAGCAGCCAAAGGCAGGACAATTATTTTGCTTGGTATTTGCGATCCTTACCTGCTCTGTGTGAGTCGACAGTACACGTTGAAAGTCGTCAGTTGTCCAAGCCTTCTTAGCCATGCTTGCCGCCACGTCCACCTGTCGAGAGTGCTCCACCATGGTGCAGTATTCACTGTACGTCTGCCAATGAACACATCTACCATCACATTTGTGTCAAAAATTACGATAAAACCTTTTTCAATAGCTCAAATATAGCTACCTAGTGTGCATGTCAGGAAGTAGTTGAAGGGTTGCATACTGGGATTGACCCAAGTAATCTGCCTTGCATTCAATAAGGAAAGTGCTTTGAAATGCTTTCCACGAGCACTGCGAATTGTTTTTTGTCCCTTATGAATGATCTGAATTCCACCTCGGTTTTGTTAGCAATGCAGCTTGAGAAACGCTCGCCAAAAAATGAAAGCACTTTCCGCGAGCATATCATTGAATATCACAATCTCACGAAGTGCTTCAAAGCGCTTTCCTGATTGAATGCAAGGCAAGTATCGGTATGCAAGAACTCAGTAGGCCTATAAACAAACTTGAATGAAGAAAATTTGACAGAAGTAGACGTGGCAGGGGCCGTCATAAACAAGCCGTTTGAAGGGTGCACCATTGCAGAGCTCAAATGTATGCTACAATGTAGAAATGCAAGCATGAAGGGAATCAAACTTGAGCTTTCATAAACTTTGTAGATATACTGCAAAAGCTTTTAATACATTTTTCCAGGACAATGCAAAGTGGTTACTTGGGTCTATCCCAAGATGCATCGTGGTACCAGAGGGCACAGCTTTCAAAATGTCGGAATGATAATATTATCGGCTATTAAAAACTTAATGTGAATAAATAATACAATGATGCTGCCTATTTAAAGGCAGGTGTTAAAAGGCTGAAGTACAAAACTGAAAACACACAGGTGACAGGTTCAGGTAATCATAGGAAATTATGGTAGTCAGTCAAAAAATTTCCATAGACATTCCAACTAATAGCTTGGAATAGCACCAAAGGTGAGTCAGCTCAATTGATTCATGGTGTTTGGTTTATTTATAATTCCATCTTACAAGAAGTTCAGTGTTGGTGCTGAATACCATGAATTTTATGTTGAAGAAGAGGGCCTATCTTATAAGTTAGGTCACCGTGAATGCAGATACTTAACATGGCAAGTGCTCAAACACGAAACTTACAACAGCAAAATCCCTCGTCTGCTCAATGGCCTCTGATACGTTACGCAACAGCTCACTATTCATATCTTGATAATTCTCGTCTTCCGTGAAAACTTTCCACATGTCTAGCCACGGTTGTAGTTCGGGCTTTTCTTCGTCATCGTAATTCAGTTTCAGTGTATACGAGGGAGGCGAGTAGAACACGGCCAACTGAGGCTCGCGTAACATGGCCACAAACTGACCTGTAATTTTGGATGTTAAAAAGGAATTTGAACCTATCATACAATATCAGTGTGAGCAAGTACCCATACTTCAAACAGATGACTATACCATGGTGTTGCTTTTTTATAAATTTTAGGAGAATGGTGCATATTTTGAACTATCGGTAATAGATTGAAAGCTGAACTAGTAACTTCATTGGCTGACATGTGCATAAATATATTATTGAAAGCATTGTCTATTTTTTAACATCACTCAAACATTCTCCAACACTACAAATTAATCAATCCATGTACCCTACCAGCAATAGTCTCAAAGCCATGAACCACTCCAGACATCTCATTTCTAACTTTTTCTTCACTGGGTTCGAGAGTAGCATGCGTCCTATATATGAAGCTGGATGATGAGTGGCCAGTCAGGCGGCTCTGTCGTGAAGCACTACAAATTAAAGTCAAATTATTGTTCAAGAAGGATAACTTAAAAACAGATTTAATAATCATCTACAAGAAAAAAAAATTGAAAAAGGAAGCTAGACATAACCCATTCACAAATTAAAGAAACAATTGGCAGTGAATGATAAATGAACATTACATTGTCAATAATCATTCATCTTTTTACAAACCAATCTTACTTAAACAAGCCAACCTAGTTGCTTTGTGCCATGTAACAACCTAACCATAATAATTCTAACGAGTTGAAACCCACAATCCTACCATTAACGTAAAGATTCATGTCACTCAAATATGCACTTTCAAAAAATAATTGAATGTTTATTGTGATGACCATGAACACATATATCCAGAAAACGCGCGACAATGGAATACAGTAACAACAGCACTCCTGGTGACAAATTAACAACGCTGTGCTGCCTTTTAGCGGAAGCTCATTAGTTGAGGGGCTATTAAACACTGAGGCTGTGGCTTGAATCACAAGGTTTTGTTAGTTGTTTCTCAAGAGCCACAGCGGAGTTCCTTGAAACATCCCTTCACAATCTAGTCCCCGTCTTAACAGGAAGAATGTGTGCCCACACAACGTATTATCCAACAAAAGATTTGTCAGATGGCTTTGATATTTTTAATAATCATTTGAAAGATTAAAAGATGTTTATTTCTCTAGCAATCCCACACCACCCTCTATAGCTCCACCATCTTTATCCAAAATACTGCACACCAGTAGGGTATAAATGTTGTTGTTGGTGTACCAAGCACTATTTTGCATCAAATTTGGTTTGCCATTCATAATCTTAATGCCAGTAATGTTTTACATCTGCATAGCGTGTTGCTAAGTAGACATAAAAAATTGAAAAGTTAAGTGGGTCACAATGAATTGTCAAACTCAGCACAGAAGTGTGTCAGCACCTCTACCATTTGAAGACTTTTAGGTCAACCACACAATCCATTTCTACGCACTGCAAGAGGAGAGCTGAATTTGGAATGTGGGAATTAGCGTTTTTGGAGTCATTGAATACCTTTTCATGGCCTCATCACTATAAGCGAAGGTGCTCTCCTTCTGACCCAGCTTAGACTCACTGTCACCCAAGGCCTCATCTTCCATTTCCTCATCTGAATCACTGTAGTCTTCAGAATCGCTCTCACTCACTGGTGGGAAAAACAAGAACAGTTGCGTTAAAAGATTAATTGGATTATTTATCTATTCATATAGGACATAACTCAATTCCCATTGTAAAATAAAAAGGTACAGCTGGTTAATTCCAATTTTTTTAACTTTAATTGGATTCTAAAGCTGTGCACAGTTGTTAGCCATTATCACTAAATGGCAATTTGGGGAGTGGTCTGTATTGCGAGTTACTTGCAAGTTTGGTGAGAACACACAAAATCATGCATAACAATGCAAGTGAAGAGCAAGTGTTGACAAGCTCATGACCTTAAAAGCGCACAGTAGCACAGTAGCAAAATGGCCAGCACTGAAGTGACAGCTATAATTCTGAATTTTGGTAGAAAATAGTAACTATAAACACATTATTTACATTCTACAACCCAAGATTCTTCTCACCAATAGTGTCTTGCAACTGCCATTACATTAAGGGACATAATTCTCAGTAAAATGTTACTGTCAATTTTTACTAATACTCAATACAAAAGAAACACCACAGTTAATGAATTTATCACTGGTAATGCATAGACTGATAATATATAAAAAAGAGTGCAGGGTTCTGACGTCTTTTGCATAGGGTACACGGTTGGGCCCACTGCACAAACCACCTGAGCTAAACTCAAGACACCCCTGATATCGCTCAACAAGTTCTTTATGAAAGACGTTTTAAAGACTGATAATTTTATGAACTTCATCACTACCTTCACTGTCATGCGGGAATGTGACATGTCTACCCAATTCACGAGAGTCCATCTGGCGAGACAGTCCGCGTGATCTCCGCCTGTACTTGGAGCTGGGCAGTACGTCCGGTACATTGAGTACAAGTTGGATTGAGATGACAGGTCTGGCCACCTCAATGGTTTCACCCTGTTGTTTAGCCTCTTGAAGCACCTAGTGAGGCAAACAGGTAATGGTAAACCTTCTTCAAGTTCAAACAAAAATAATTGCAAAGGCTTTCTGTGATGTCAAAAACGCCAACTACTTAATGTTCAATCTGTTTCGTGACAGCTGCCACAATTGAAAAATGTTTGCATATATGTCTTTGACTAGAACAAAGTACAAGGGAAAGTATTATTGATTGTAAGTAATCTTAGCATTTAGCCATACAATCAAGTTACTTCAAGTTATTAAATAAAATGTTTTTAGATAAAGGTATGAACTTATGGACACAAATACAAACCAAACTAAAGGTGGTAAGGGTCATTTTAGAAACCTTACTCAAAACAGGTAAAACAGAGCATAAGTAAATTTAAAAAACAGTCACAAGCACTCAAGATTAAGTAACACGTGACATTCTACCAGGAAAATCAAATCTTCGGTAATTTTTCAGACCGGTCTCAGCCTTTTGAACGATACGCCTTTCACATACCTGGTCGACGTCAGGTGTTTCCGTTCTCTCTGGCATGGCCTCCCAGTCGTACTGGGGGATCACGTATGGTTCCTTGGGCTTATTCTTCTGTTGTAGCTTCCTAAGACGACGTTGAGAACTAGACGCTGATCCAGGAATACTGGGGGTGGGTCCAATAGAGCTCTCAACTCGTGTGCTGCACACAAATAATAGTGATAATCATAACATTTATTCTACACAAATAAGCAATTGAGTAACTGGGTACATTTGATACTTTACAGACTTGCTAACCTCCTCTCACCTTAAATATTATGACCATGATTTTATAGACTCAAGTGATTTTTCATATAATAAAAACTTACCTACTGAATTAAACATTTACAATGACTTATTAAGCGTAAATCTTGATGAGTCTAGTAAGAACAAAACATAACAACTTGGACTAAAAATTTAGATAAACCTGATTTGCATATTGACTTCAAAGCACATCTATTGAATCTAAATCATGAAATGAAGGAAAACAATTGAATGCCAACAGAAATGTTTGAATGGAACACAAAACATTCAGGAATTGGCAATCAAGAGACTGTCAATATAAAACACTTTACTATCAAAGAATCAAGATTCTTGACTACTGGTTTCGCTTGTAAACAAACACCCTCCACCAAATGGATGAATATAACACTCAAACTGGTCAGTTCCATGGTTTCCACTGAATCATCAGCACTAAACTGCAACTAAAGGACATCAGATCTGAAACTAGCAAATGCATCAGAGGTACCAAGTCACAGGACTTTTGGCTTGTAGGACTGCAATTATCATCTAATAATTATATGGCTGTGGAAACCAACTGGAGAGTTCCCCATAAATAAGACTGAAATGATGTAAGCTGATAAAGTTGTTAGAAAGATTTTAAACAATTTTAAGCCTCTTGTTGAAGAGTCCACTGTGTCAAAAGTTGAAGGTCCTGCTAAGAGAGTCATTCCTTAGAATAGTCCATAAATAATTTAAGAGTGATTTATTAACTGGTCCTTAGGGTAAATATTGCTTACCCCTCATCGCATTTTCATCACATACCTGCCACAGAGACACAATCATTTTGGCAGCCATTGACATGGAATTATCAGTGCAAGATTCTCCAGAAAACGATTATGAATCTTAAGACACTCTGAAGAAAACGTGTTGTGGTCAAACACCTCAAAAGTCCTCCCACTCAGTGTGACTAATGCTTGAAACAAAGCCATGCCATGATGGCCATCAAGGGAATCAGGGGAACTAACTCCTTACCTTTTCTTTTTCCTATGATTATTTATAGCAACAGAATGAAAGGAAATGAGATTAAGTACACACACCAACACTACATGAATAATAAGAGAGAGAATCAAGTTTTTGATTTTAAGAGATTGAAAATGATTGTAAAAGATTCTTCCAGTGTGTATAGAACACAGCAGTCTATCTATGACGCTTTATACACAATTCATAATTAATGTAATTCAATAGAAATGTACAAAGACATATTAGAAAAAATAATACAATTTAACAACATTATTTGATTTTAGTGACATCACAGGCCACACTAGATTGATTTCACCAGTTCTGCCAAGTCAACGAGAAAAGACATCTGATTGGCTGCCTATGACGACTCCTGGCTTACAATCAGATGTTTTAGCTGGTTGACACGGTGGATCCATGGAAGTCAATCAATTGCAGCCATTGTAAAGATTACAGTGAGCTTGCAGCTATGTGCAAAACACGAATGGAAAAATTAGTAAAAGTTCAATAGATACTATTAACAGTATTGAAATGTTGCGAAAAGAAATTTACTTTTAAATTAAGTGTACCCAAGACATCTAAGAGAAGAAGTTTTTGCAAGGAAGACTTGTTTACTGTACAGTCTTGACACAAACCATTTCTTGACAATTTTGCAGAAATCTTATTAATGTTTGCCTAATACTTACGGAGTGGTAGCAGCGCGACTGTATGTGTTCGACTCATCATCTGAATCTAGTGAGATGTCGTCATCTTCATCTTCCTGAATTCATGTTCAGACATGCAAAGGATAGTAATTTATTTCTAAAGACATAAAATCACAGTAGTCTGCCGCGTTTCGAGAACCAGTTGATGCCCGTTATTCAGTGGAAAAAAATGGTTCTCAAAATGCGGGCACCTTATATCAGACTATTCCACATAAAACTGTGCATGCAATTCATATGTAAACCTGATGATAATATATTTAATAAAAGTCAGTCTAAACCATATTTTGTCAGTCTATTCTAGGTGACATAGCACAAATGTATAATAATATTTGAAGTGACATTTCTCAGTACAATGTAGTAGCTTGAAGACGATAGAAGTAAGTCCAATAATGTTGCACTTCAAAACCATCAATGCTTTTGTTTGTTCAAATATTTTAGTAAAATTAGAAATTTGTCCCATTTCACAACACCTTGTACTTTGTCAAAAGATTTGTACAATTCCCACTGCCGTCAAGAGGCCTATTTATCATAGAATATAATCTAATGTCCCATTGTGTGTAGTAGAGCAAGTAGTGCAATAGCGACGGCTTCACAGTAATTAAACACTGGCCAAAATTAATTGATATATCATGGACTAAAACTGGTGACTTTTTGATCTGTTTGGCCTCGGAAATTGGATTCCTTGTAAAAAATCAAGTTCGGGTCGTTTTTTACAAGAAATAGCCAAGACAGATGCATTAGGTCTCGCTTCTTTGGTATCCATAGATGAATAGTTTTAGTGACTATTTAAACCGGGGTAGATAATTGACCAACAGTCGTTATACCGGACAAAAAAACTGACAATGCTTAACAATGGACTAAGTTGATGTTTGGACAAGCCTCAATTTAGAAGCTAATGTTGTGTGGAGTTGAAACCAAATGGGAGGGTTTTCTAATGGTCACTTCAACATTATATCAAATCAGTTTTTCATCTTTTGGGAAAATAAATTATGTAATCTATAGATTAACAAAATGAAAACCATCAATATTTCATTTAATAAGTAAACACAAACTTGGCGTCAAAGTTATGCCCAAAACAAACAGTAGTCATACCTCTGCATCAAGTGTATTCTGTGAGGTAGACAGAAAGTCAAGCAGAGACTTTACAGACGTTCTGACTAATCTCCGAAGAAAGTCAATCAGGATGTAATCAATGGTTTTCAAGAACTGCGAGAGGCGGACAAGGATCCGCCTCCACTCGGCTACTTGGGCGTACAGTGGACGTGTACCTGTATGATGAAAACGTAGCATGAAGGGTATATGCTGAACTGTAAAGTGTCACACACGCTAAGAGTTACACTAGAACAATTTACTCCTGGATCAAGCTGTCACTAGGTTTACTACATAATGCTATTTGATAAACTGTCCGTAGTAGCCAGCACGCCAACTCGGGCTGGTCGAAATTCCTGAGCAACCACAACTCTTTGTTCGATGGATGTACATATTAAGCTGATGAGTTTCTTAATGAATTAAGACGTTCGTTTTCAGGAAAACAACCCAAACAATGTGAGAGGGCAACAGCCTATTCAAATCCATGAGAGTGTTCCATATTATAGACCCAGAAGTCCCCGAGTTTGCACCACGGCTATTTCATGTTATGAGTAGTGGGGACATTATTTGCACTAGGCCACCTGGACAAACGTATGTCAACTAACCCCACATTATCGAGGTAGGGTAACTTGTTCTCGGACAACTTGTTCATGAAGACAAGTTGATCTAGAGCAAGACATATTCATAGTGTGAGCATGACTTAAGAAAGATATGTCCCAGTTTTTCTACCTGGAAATACAATAGACATGTACCTGCACAACACAATGAGCCAGGTAGATAAAGACAAAACATTTTTTAACTGCTAATATTTTCAGATATTGGCTTTTTACGCCACACAAGTGAAGACCTATCACAAAGAGTGGCACCATACTCATCCGGGTTAGTGCCCAGGGCCCTTAGATTGAGAAACTCAAAAATCAGACCGGGGTGGGTGTTAAGCCAAGCATGAGCGTTCTAAAGATGAGAATTTGAAAATTTTGAAAGGGTGTTAAGCCAAGCATAAGTCTTAACCTGGACCCAAACAGTAATTTTACTGTATGATGCCTGCAAACTTCATTCCAAATTGGATTTATTTGATCTGCAGGTGTAACTATATGTTTGTAAACAAATAACTCTATCGCTATGTGGAGACGCACTAGTTGTAGGATCACAGCTATGTTGAAAAGTGGCAGGTATTATTACATACTCTTTGGCTGTGCTGCAGCTTCAATCACTTCCTCTTTCTTGGTGTCTTTTTCATATTTTGCGGCGAGTCTTGACTTCCTGTCCCATTTTTGTTGCTTCTTCTCCACGACTTCCTCTTTTACGAGTGCCTTCGCGATCGTGCTTGCCTGACCCGCAGGTCGAATGCCGTGCGTTATTCCCTCCATTTCAGCAACAGTCTGTGATGGAAATTGTGCCATCAGAAAACAAATAGCAGAATCCAGCCATTAAAAGTCACATCTAAGCTCAAGACATCATTGAGTCTCATTATGTATAATTATACGATATACCATCAAGGGATTACTCTGTCCTGAGAAACAGTCACTTACAGGGGGTCCTGGATTTTGAGAACCAGTTTCATTGGTGCATGTTATTCAGTGGAGATAACTGATTCCCAAAATGCAGGGCCCTTTTAATCATTGCCNGATAAAGACAAAACATTTTTTAACTGCTAATATTTTCAGATATTGGCTTTTTACGCCACACAAGTGAAGACCTATCACAAAGAGTGGCACCGTACTCATCCGGGTTACTGCCCAGGGCCCTTAGATTGAGAAACTCAAAAATCAGGCCGGGGTGGGTGTTAAGCCCAGCATGGGCATTATAAAGATGAGCATTTGAAAATTTTGAAAGGGCGTTAAGTCAAGCAAACAGTAATTTCACTGTATGATGCCTGCAAACTTCATTCCAAATTGGATTCATTTGATCTGCAGGTGTAACTATATGTTTGTAAACAAATAACTCTATCGCTATGTGGAGACGCACTAGTTGCAGGATCACAGCTATGTTGAACAGTGGCTGTTATTACATACTCTTTGGTTGAGCTGCAGCTTCAATCACTTCTTCTTTCTTGGTGTCTTTTTCATATTTTGCGGCGAGTCTTGACTTCCTGTCCCATTTTTGTTGCTTCTTCTCCACAACTTCCTCTTTTACGAGTGCCTTCGCGATCGTGCTTGCCTGACCCGCAGGTCGAATGCCGTGCGTTATTCCCTCCATTTCAGCAACAGTCTGTGATGGAAAATGTGCCATCAGAAAACAAATAGCAGAATCCAGCCATTAAAAGTCACATCTAAGCTCAAGACATCATTGAGTCTCATTATGTATAATTATACGATATACCATAAAGGGATTACTCTGTCCTGAGAAACAGCCACTTACAGGGGGTCCTGGATTTTGAGAACCAGTTTCATTGGTGCATGTTATTCAGTGGAGATAACTGATTCCCAAAATGCAGGGCCCTCTTAATCATTGCCATGTCTTGTGCACAATAACATGCCATAGACTTTGCTTGTTGATTTATCCATGAGAAAACAGTAACGTTCTACACTTTTTGAAAAATGAGTGCGTCACCAAACTTCCATCACCAAAGAGACAAAAAGGAGAATAAAAATTCATGGAAGAAAGGTCATTTACAACATAAATAAATGCATAATATACAACTTTATACAAAGTACTTGAAATTTACATAAATTTAGGACAGTAACACAAACTAAACTAGAAGTATAATTTTAAGTTTTTACTTTTTTCATGAAAGGTAAGTAGTGCCAAATAAATGCTTCGCCATTTTTAAGCTCAACACTAAACTTACCATCAGACAATAATTTGAGAAATTGTGGGCATTCTCAACCACAGTCAAAGCCTTACAAAATTTTAAAAGATTGATTTTTGCAAATAAAAGTGATGAGACCTTACTATGGCTATTAAAAAATACATGAAAACCATTCTGACGCAACCACAAAGTAAGTACAGGGATATTTTACTAACCGCACACGATTCCCACACAAGATCAATGATTCGCTGTCGAAGTGCGTTGAGCTGTTTCGTCGCAAACGCACCCTGGTCCCGCTGTGCCTGGACAAAGTCGGCCAAAGTCAGAGTGACCGTTTTGTCCAGTTTGACCAAAGTGATGGCTGAATCTCCAGTTCCTTGACCAGTAAGACTACCCGAGGCAGCTTGACAGAGGCCTTGCACATGAAGTATACAGCCAAGAAGGATTTCATTGGCCATGAACAACTGCTTGTGTAGGACTTTCCTGAAATAACACAAGGATCAGCATGAATCGCTGGTTTACATATTTTCTACATATTACCAACCAGACGAAGAATTTGACAAATGATTTAACAGCAGTTGATCTATGTCAAGCTAAGCGGAGAGCATAGTAATACTTACACGCTGCTTGATGTCTTGTCATGCTTCACAGACAGCTTCCACATTTGAAAACTCTTCCATATCCTGAACAACAGCAAAAGAAGGAATTAATTCACATTCAGTTTTCTTAAAATGCGAACGTTCCACCACAAATATTATTTAGGTGCTGCACAATCAGATTGGTGAAGGAGCTTTTCTCCAACATTCCCTTTGCTGCAGACAAGAACTGAATGACTTCAAGTATGCTGGAAAACTCCAAGTAATGTCCTGCCTAAGGCTACAATCAGTGCTCGATGACAACTTTCTTATTCTACAAAAATGGGAATTCCATCAAGATAGAAAAAACAACAGTCACATATATCAATCTATTTCAACACTTAAGGCCTTGGCCCACATGTTACATAAAATTTTTAAACACAACAATATGGTGTTCATATCAATGATGAATTTGCAGACATCTGTAGACTTACTGACCTGATGAGTATATATTTTCAGCTCACCTGAACTTAACAAATACAGGAATTTGGTGGATCATGTAGTAAAGTCGTCTTGCCCACAGCCACTGCAAAGCTGGGGTCATAGTCATGTTCTCTTCACCTCTCTCATCAACCTCCACCTAGATAGGATACAAAACCATCACATGCTAGCACACTGGCAGATATACAACATACGTCTTAAGAAAAGAGACTTAAAGCCCCATACATTGTGGTTTTTCAAGTTTTGGATGTAACCCTCTGCTTCGGTTTGTTAATACAGCAAGTTACAAATTATTGCTAAATACACATGATAAAACCATAGAATGAATGGAGTTCGTTGATAGTTAAAACAGGAAGGTCCATTGTTGATAACAAAGACTTACAGTAACTGGAATTTATAATTACAGCTTGACCTACTTGGCATTGCGTGGCTCTTTAAGGCTTAAGTCAGAAAATTTGTCTTAAGCATCCACTTCTGTCACTGAATAACTTTTTTCAAATTTAACGAATGACACATCGCAGATTAGCAATAAGTCACAACTAAGTTAAACCATTTGAGCACCTAGCATTTATGAGTAAATTCAATAAGACTGTACTTTTCTGAAGTGACTACGAGATAAAATCAGTTATTAAAAATTGTTATGCAGAGCGCAAGGCCAAATTTAATTTACCCATGACATTAACTAAATACAAGAACTCTTCATGTTACTACAACTTTAACTTCTTTTCAGACGTACCATTGTAACCATTGATGCACTAGCAGTCCAGTAAATGCTAGAACGTCGCGCCGTATTGGCCGACACAACTTGAAGGTCATACGGGTTGTAACGAGCTCTTGGATTGGCCCTGTCCCGAGGCAGAGCATAAATGAATTCTCCAGGATCCTCTCTCACAACAGGATTCACTTGCTAAAAACAGAAAGGAAATATGAAGAATTTGGCCTTTTAGTAACTTTCGTGTTGCATATCCAGAACAGCCTATTTTGAAGCACCAAATATTCACATAATGATACCGTAATTAAGAGGTTCATTAATTAAATAAACATAGCAATCGCTGCTAAAAACAACTAAAAAGAGAAGACCAGACACACAAGTTTCTTTTCACATTGTTCTCTTTCTGAAATGCCTGCTTTAAATTCACACAGTGGTTGGTTCATTTTTATACAAAATCCTGCTTTAAAAAATAATTGCAGGCGGACTGGTACACATTGTACCAGACGTGCACAGGCCGCGCATGTGGGCCCATTGCGCTGATCACCAGAAACTATTTTTTGTGCTTTATCAATATATAGTTAAAACCGAGCTGAGGAGCTAGAAACCTGACTCAAGGGTCTAGCAGTGTGGCCCAGTGGGACTCAAACCCACGACCTCGAGTAAAGAAGGCGGGCACCATCACACTAGGCCACACTGCTTCTTCTAAATCCAGCTTTACACAACAGTGAAAACGAAATGCCTACTTGATTCTAGGTTGTAAGCTTTACCGAAGGTAGGATGTATTGAGACTGTTTTATACAGATCACCACCACTAAAGCCAACTCACACCAATCAAAACACACTTTACAAGTCCCATATACAACACAACTAAAGCCTTTAATACAGCACAGATACATTTCAATATACTGAAAGTAGTATACACCTTATTTACACAGTCCCCGTTTTAAAAGTAAGCCTCTTCTTAGGTTTAAAAACAATGCATTTGAGACATAAATATTAACAAGGCATGCGAAAAAATCACGCTTTGCACTGTGATTAAGTGGGGAAAGCATTGTTTTTAAAACCTAAAAAGAGGCTCACTTTTAAAATGGTGACTTTGTGACTAAGGTGTATACATGAAAACACTAGGCAAATACTGACTGCATACATATGCCTAACATATAAGGGAGTGGGTCACAAACAAATACAATTATGCATAAAAGCTTGGACTGTCTGCGCACGCTTAGGACAAAGAGCTGAAATCAGTATCGTTCATAATATAATCGCAGAAAAAAAATAAAAGTATAGATAATATTTTGGAAAACCCTTCCCTTCATGCAGATTATTTGCAAAATGTTGAATTTTTTCATTTTATAGACTAGACAATTTGAGATAACATACCGTAAGAAAATTTTAAAGATATTCACCTGGTCCAGTTCTTTAATTATCTCTACTTGCCATAGAATACAAACTGTTCCCTTTACAAATTATCATTCAATATTAACAGCTTCTGTGTTTCAACGTTTTAAAATCTCAAGCCAGGCATTTCAAACTTTGACAGGCAGGTGAAGCAAAGAAGGCCACAACAAAAGACCATTCAATTCCCCCTTTGCAGCAGTTATCTCCCTTAGTTTTTCGCAAGTGCTGAACACCATTGGGATATCTGATGTTTTCAGCACCTCAATGGAAACAATTTGGGTAATCATTGAATGGCAGCTTAAGAATGACATCCTCCTTTGAATGGCACGTAGCAAGGTCTATATGAGGAACTTGAAACCCACTAGGTGGCACTGACTGACTGTGTAAAGTATGTCAACCTTATCTCATGAATGCATCTATGCTGATCAACAGTGTTCTGTTTCAAATCTTACCATTAAAAAGATCCTTTCTTCATCACTACATCACCTAGTGAATACTGAGGCTCCCATTTTTTACCAAGATAATGTACCCTCTATTTGACAATTACGAGGACAGCACGAAATTTGTCAACTGACTGCTTATTCACACCAGTTACTCTGCACAACCTTGTTGTCGTGAAAACATACATATATTATAGCAGTTCCAAGTTTACGCATCAGTTTCAATCATGGCGCTTATTTATAGTGGACAGTGAGGCAGGAATCATGCACAAGGGAAACACTAAACAAAATCACAGACTGTCAAACCAACCGTGGCTGTAGATGTCTCTTCTTCTGGCTAGTCATGACAACAATATCATATTGAAAATGAAATTTTATTCAGACAAATCTTTTAACAAAACTAATACAAAAATTAAAGGACTCATGGCAAGAACTTGAATTGAAAACATTGCATGACAACAGGAAAATAGGGGATTGTCATAACAAGTAAACTCAAAATACTCGTTTTGCTTTCAGTTAAAAACACAACCAGTCTTTATCCATTCAAGAAAGCTTACAAGTAGCGATATTCAAGTTCTATTTGTTTAATAAATCTTTACCTCATTAGAGCCGTGGCCCTCAAAGATCCCTTCATCCCCTCCAGGAACTTGTCATTGTGTTCAAACTTGCAACAACGTGATTCTAACATAAACTTGTTTTGCTTCAAAGAATGATGCCTCAAACTGATCTCATTGCAATGAATCTGATATCCTCTACCCAACCAAGGAAAAATATTGGTCTTTGAGCACCTATGGTGTGCATCAAAATCCAATTGATCCTAAATATAACACCAATCTTCAGCTTAATACCCAAACTAAAATTTTCACTTTTAAATGCCCACACCTCAATCAATTCAAATGATATTTCCTTGATAATACCAGTGTCTTTGGGAAAAACCCCTCTGATAAGAATTTTAGCTCAATTCCACAACAGATGCAACTAGTCACCTTTGGATTACAGTCATATTCAGTGTCACATTGCCTTATTCAGGCATGAAAATACTTACTTTTTACTGAAGGTCACATGAAGTTATTCTTTTTGCCTGTATTAATATTTGTGGGCAAAACTGACATTTGAGAAATGATCATTTATGAAAGTGCACGTCCCTGACTTCTCAAAATTTTTGTTTTTAAAACACTCATGCTCGGCTTAACACCCACCCTTTGATTTTCAAATTTCCCAGTTTTAGCACCCCCTGGTGTTAACTTAGATGAGTACTACGCTGATAAAGTCACTGAGATGCTACAAATTTTAAAATTTCACTGCTCACACAAAAAATTTCAAAGCTTACCAAAAGATCAGCATGAGGGAAATCCGCCAACTTTTCAACCTGTTCCCTGGTACCATGCCCATGCCTGGGCAAGTCAACGACCCATTGAAGCTTGCGGCGCATATCAGTGAGGACCTCAACAAAGTTGTCATTTTCAGGCCCTGCAAGACATGATGCGGTATAGTATGCTGCTAATGTAATGTCTAATACAGCCACCCAGCTCAGTGGAAGACTATTGTATTTAATATACAGCTTTGCACCAAGGCTACGTCTAATACTGCCCAAAGTCAACCATGACATTCAAAATTCAAATTATTTTCAACAAACTTTGTTAAATAATCATCACATTCTTCAGTTCTTCCATACTAAAGTGGTATTATGTAGGACTCAAGACAACCAACTTCGAGGCTTCGTTCAAAACTAAACCAATAACGTCACATGAAAATTTAAAGTTCACTTCATTAGTGCCACGCCAACAATTTCTATAAGAGTCTCAAGTAAAACTCATGAGTTTGGAGTCCATCACAATTGATTTTAAAACGGTGCTTCAAAATACGACAAATTTGAGAAAGAAATGCGACGAACAGTGATAAAGTGAGTCTGTGAATTTGGGACCATCAATGTGCTAGGCTGACAAAGGTATTCTCTACCACATTCAGTTGTAGGTTGTATGCCATATAGCAGTGTCACAACATGTTAAATCGTGCTTGGCAGGAAAAGGAAGAATATGGTGCTCACACACATCACTACTCAGGCCAATCAGTTATGAGTCACCACAGTATAGGACCTCTAGTCAGAGTGACTATAGCCTTGTCATTATATTTTGCACTCAGCCAGCAATTCAGGACTTTACAGAGTTGGGATAATTAATTTAGATATCAGCCCATAATATATTTAAGCCCAGTCACTGTGACGGAATATTCTACCAAACAGCTATATACAACTGAGTGATCTCCCCAGAACTCTGTCCCAAGAAATCTTGAGTTTACTGTAAACTGAAAACACCAAATTTCCACATTCTCACGTCTCAGAATCAGCTCTCCTTTTTACAGAGGTGACTAAAACGCATTGCACAATTGACCTAGTAGGTTTCAAAAGGTAGGCCTGCTAACACTCCTCTGAGGTGAGTCAGAAGAGTGAGAAATAGATCATCACACCTCACTCAGCTTTACATTTTTTTATGTCTGCATTATACTTCAATATACGTTGCTAAAAGTTAACTAGCATTATCACCAAATCCCACAAGAGGTCAAGTCAAGGACAGGGTTTAAGAACGCCAAGTCAGAATAGCCACCTCATGGGGTGTTGTGGCCATGGCATCATAATGACAACTACCAAACTAATCTTAAAGCAAATTACTGTTATTCACAGTACCAAGTGTACAAATATGGGCCAAGTCATGCGGATTCTCAGCAATGTGGGTAAATAATTCAAACTAAAACAGAGCACTGTGGTATTAGCGGAAGAGGATATTGAGACCAAAGTCTCATCACATGCATGCTATTAAGCATAAAAAAGACTTTTCCGACTAAAGTCGGTGCTACGCTGTTTAGGGTACAGTAGTATCGGTCAGTGGGAATTCCTAAATTCGTGCTTGGATATAAACTAACAGCTAAAGTTTACTTCACAATAAACAGTAAAGCGTTGACACATGGCTACAGTTGTAACGTGCAACTTAAGCGTCCATCAGAAATTAACAGCAGGGTCACTTCTCTAGTCAACAACTCCATCTTGTTACAATTTTGATGGTGATATCACCTAGTGTGAACTCCAGTGCCTGTTAACTATTGAAGATAATGGGAAAGCTCAAATTAACTTAAAAGTTTAAGTTCACTTCACTAGTACCCGTTTTTACTTGGTGGGAAAAGGCCTATAAACATAAAACACTCAATCACCCAACACCAAACTAAACTAAAGTGACATGCATACTACCATGCACCGTAAACGTATAAAATTCAAACAGCGGATGCAAAACTAAACAAAAGTCTCATCACAAAGTTGTACCTGCCACACCTGATGTCAGGAGTTGAAAATAAAGAAAATAATTTCACAATCTTCTTTACATTCCGGGCTTGGCTATCCAAAACAAACAGGGGGCAATAAAACAATTATCTTCTCAACCAGGACCATAAACCCTTGTTAAGCTGTGTTTACTTACACAGTCCAACTGGGACAGTTGTATGATTAAGAGCAGGGGTCATAAGAAAACACTTTTGCTTGTCAATTTCAAAAGGCCAATTGTGTATGAATGACACCCTAGATTCACAACCCTCCGCAAAATCCTAAGCCCCCATGAAGACTGGTTAACCCTTCCAAGCCCAAAATGTAAGAAATGAAACAGTTTTCATATTCAGTGTGTCAGAATAACGATGGTGAATTATTCCACACAAACTTTTAAAGAAGTCAAGAAATGCAGTACCATAAATGGTCACAATAGAACTAGCTGAATGACTTGAGAGAAATCTAATTCTCCAAGAGTGTCAAATTTAGGTTAAAATCTTAAGTACTGTTTGTCATCTAAATCAAATCTTTGCATACTTAATTCTATTCTTTACACAAGCACAGTTCTCACGTTAGATTCTGTCTAAGTTAAACACTCCTTTACCAGGTCATAAGTTTAAAACAGACCATTTGGTAGTTTTTTTAAGTAAAATTTGCATTTACTCTGATTAATGTGACCCAGTCCCTTTGAGTTTCCAATGTTGCAACGGCAAAAATTCAGTAGTATTACTGACATTAAAGTGCACACAAACACCATTTTTGATTAAAAAACAACCCTCATGGCACAATGGGTGGGTTAGAGCAAGGTATGTCAACTGGTCATTCCATGGCATTAACCATCAAAAACTTTCTCCAGTCAGCTCATTACATAACATAAACCATGACCTCCATTAGTTGGTAAATGGGGGACAGTAACGGTTATGTAATAGCAAACATGACGCCCAGGATGACTGGCAAGAAATCAAGGATGAAAAGCACTTACTGTCTATTTTCTCATTTTAGGGAAACTGAATTTTTGACCATCATATAAAGCAGTATTAAAGAAGGTTCATTATGGTTACTTGTCAAAACAGGAAAAATGGTGTTCCCAGGCACTTTAACACATCTTTGTTCCCTCAGTCTCCACCAGGAGGCTCTGTGCACCTACTTGTGTCATCATACTTGTTCTTCTTCAGATACGTCAACTGCATGGACTTGCTGGCAGGGAGTACCTTCTCACCCACCACAGCACTCAAAGCAGAGCCTGCCAACAATTTGAAAAGGTATCAATGCATCAGTTGCTATCACTTACAGGAGTTCAAAATTAGGTGAATGTTTCAGTGACAAACACTCATCATCACCACCACCATCATCGTCATCATCATCATCATTGCAGTCATCGTCAATGACCTAGTACATATTCTAAGATAAGAGGTGAAGATGTGGTGGGAAATCACTTCATCACAACAAATGAAGAACACAAATTTTCAGTATCAGATGGCACAAACATCAGTTTTCATGTCCATAAAGCCAACTGCCATGATCGCCATCAGATGAAAAGGATTAACACCTTCAGCTCAGAAAACTACAGTAAATATGACTGAACACTCAAATGCATTCTGCCATCACTGTATTATGATGTGAAACATTCAACAAGCTCTAAAATTCCATAAACCCAGTAAAAACCTCTGACAAGGGCAGAACGCACCTGGTTATTTGAGGATATTGATATTTAAAGAGAGATCATGGGAGCGCAACACAGGCTCCCAACTAGTGAGACTTTTATGTTGGGATGTGTATGCAAAGGTGAATCTTGTTCTATTTTGTTTTTTTTTCAGAAGAAATAATGGCACAACTGACTGTATAAGATCTTAGGTAGAAACTTTGTCATCTTGAACTGTCTCAAACTTGTTGAAGTTGCCAGTTTTGTGAGTCTTGGAAAATCCCAACCGCACTTTAAAGTTTATAACCATGGCTTAACTCATCAGGCAAATTTATTTAGTTGACTGAAAATAATTCACATTTTAAGGCTTATCGTACACAAATATTATAACTGCAATTGCATTGTACCTTCACTTTCTACACTTTGTGCCGTGCCCCCCGACTTTACTGACTCCATGTCATCATCAATGATGGGAGTGCCCACAAGAGGTCTGTGGTCCATGATAGGTGTCACTGCTGTCTCCACCTCCTCAGCGAAGGCTACTTTTTTCTTCATCGGATCTAAGTCATCTGAAAAAAATACTTATAGTTATAAACTACATGACACTGATGGCCGAGATCATCATACTGATTGTCTATAATCTATAATGCAGGTGAAACAAGAAGCTGGGGAGCAATGGTCCTAATGAGAGGTCTACATTTTATTGCCAAGTGCAATATGTGTCCAAAGGATCCACTGTCTGCAAGGTGCACGGTATACCACAAAGCTACACTGGCTTATTGTGATATACATGAAAAGCCACTAGGTTACGTCTTATTGAGAGGTGTATGATATCCCACTAGTTTATACTGTCTAATTTGTAAGCTGCACGAAATGTCACTAAAGTACAGTGACTTATTGCGATGTTGATGATACGCCACTAAGCTCAATTTTGTCATAGCTTTGATGAGCTGAAAACAATCTTTTATTGCCGTCAAAACTTTGCTCAAGTAATTTCAATTCGGAAAAAAGCAGATTGTGGAATGGTTTTGACCTGGTAAATTTTGTTCACACACATAACGAAGCAGTTACGCATCACTGAATCTCAAAAGATTTCTTACCACTGACTATGTCATCTGCTAGAACAGATGTAATTTCAGACTCAGACATAGCACGTTCTATAGGCTCGACTTCAGCAGGACGGTGAAGGCTGTAAAATTCAATCAAAACAATGAAAAGATTTGTATCACCATGAACACAAATGGAGCAAAGAAACAAATTCACTAGAAGACTGAAAATACAAAAAATGGTAAACAGACAGCACACCTCTTTAACGACTCTTGCCGTGTTGATTTGTTACATTGACATTTTGGCTTATTGTATTCATACAGTAGAAAAAAACTGCTGCCAAAATCGACTCCTTGAAACTGGAAGAAGCCTTTCACTTGAGAATGTAAAATTTAACAAACAATCTGTATACTTAGATTTGATCTCAGATAATACAATAAATTATTAAATAATATGAAAATCAAATTAAACACAAATAGGAGAATATTCAGACGTCATTTGTTCAACTTTTAAATTGGACGGCACTTCAGTTTTCAACAGGAAACCTTGGTAGGTAGATCAATGAAGATCATTAAACGCCAGCCAAAAGACTGTCAGCAGCAACTACTGTTCAATAACAACACATTTCATAAAAATATCTTTGTAAACATATGATGCAACAGTACAATGGAATGTATGTGACATGTAAATTTCTCAGCATGTAATGCTCCTAAGAAATTCAAGACACAGTTATCGCAAAAGGCATTTAAGTAAATAGCTCACGTCAAGACCTGAAAATAAGACAGCAACTGAGTGAAATTGTAGAGCAGGCACATTTCAACTAACACCATGGTAAAATCTCACCACTTTCGGATAAAAATATCTGTCACAAT
Source organism: Phoronis australis (assembly GCA_002633005.1). Classification (NCBI taxonomy): domain Eukaryota; kingdom Metazoa; phylum Phoronida; family Phoronidae; genus Phoronis; species Phoronis australis. The sequence continues at coordinate 540,267 of NMRA01000174.1, read as the reverse complement.
TGCCCTTTTTTCTATTTCAAGAACTTTTAACATTGCGGCAAGTTCTAAGTTTACAAATTATTACATGTTGGCAGCTACGGTACAGAAACTGAACAAGGCAAAGCATTATTTTGGTGATTCGTATCTTTTACAAAAAAATAAGTATAACATTTTACTGTTCAATTTATTGGATCCTAAATTGGAGAGATGTTACTGTATGCTAAGTTTCCAAGTAACCAGCATTGAGATAAGTGCTTAGCTTATTGGAACTTTGGGTAGCTGGCTGAGCTCATAGCTTTTTGTCTCCACCATTCTTAAAGAAGGAAAATGCTTAGCTCAAAGCCTCTTACACATTGACAGTTAGTTTCAGAGCATCACTGCTGTCAGCTCGCTGTAATCGGGCCTTTATTAAATCCTTTCTTCTCTTGTAGTCTCTCTTGAACATCGTGGTTCTAAGAGCGCTCCCGTGAGGACCAGCTGATCGAGGGGGTGGAGGTTTGGGTGACAACTGGAATAAAAAACAAAAAGTAAAGATAATCCACAGCAAGTTGCTCCACAGCAAAATCTTCAGCAATTTAGAACAGTAAAATTTTGGTGAAAAGTTGGAATTATATTCTACAAAAACGAATATTAATAACATAGTTGGTATAGTACAGCCATAACAAAACTACCACTGGAGAGAACACAGACATCTGTGCATTGCCAACACAAATACTGTCTAAAACAAGAAGAATCAGTAACTTCGTCCAACTTAGACTCCCAACTTACACCATACTCTTTGTCTTGTCCAATTTTTGGCAGTTTAGGGTACTTGCTCTGTAAGATCACCTCAGATTTGCCAGGTGTGTCATAAAGGTCATTCATCAGCTGTATGCCTCTCGTTTTTGTTTTCTCTAGGTGATTCTTGAATTTGTTCAGGGTAGTCTGGCTCATTCTGGACAGCCTGTCCGGGTTGTCGAGCTCCTCTGCAAAGCTAGGCGGTCGGCGACCATTCTGTGTTGTGCCCCGGGTTCTGTCCTGTCGGCTATTCTCCGGGGGAAGGTAGCCTGAACCATCAGAGTAGGTACTGGCATAGCTGTGCGCAGAGCCTTCCCTGGATGCTAGGTTTGTATACTTGTTCATTTCGTCTAAAAATTTCAGAAAATAAAATGACACAATACAACTGAGTTGAAGAATTGAAATTATATTAAAATATTTTACATTATGTATTAATCACGACTACAGTACCTCACTATATTACAATGTTCAATGCTTTTATGCCTGGACATTGTGGCATCCAGGTGAATGAAAATGTAGAGAACCTGACTCAGAACCTCAAAATTTTTTAACAACTTAGCGTAACTGTACTGAAGTATTGCTTCAACCTATTTTTGTGTTTAAATTGGGTGTCTCTGTCTCAATTTTAAAAAAACATTCAGAATTGGCCCAGAAATATTAATGTTACAACTTGTACTTAAGCTTTAAATCTGAGTCGACCGTGACTCCGTCACACTGTCCAAAAACATATGGCTACCAGCCTAACTGATACGACCTAAGTGGAATCATGAGAGGATAACCTTACATAACCTGAATGGTGATGACTCATGTTTTACCCACTCTTTGATTTTCAATATTTCACCTAATGATGAGTTTCGGAAGAATAACATTCATAGAAGATCACTGTATCAATTGTATGTCATTACTTCAACCAAGCGTGTAATGTTGAATCAGGGTACAATTATCCCTCTGCATTTCAGCTGGTCTATTGGTGTATCAAAGAATGACTAATGCCAAATGACCTGCAACTGGGCTGCATGGTCAATGGGAACAGTACATAACTTGTCATTAATGCCCTTGTAAGTAGCACGTACCTGTCAAATGTGGAAGTTTCAAAAGGAGCACTAAACTTAACTGACCATTCGAATTGATCTCAAAATTGACAAATACCCGTTGCCAGTTTTTGAAGTTTCCAAATCGGTGCACTGTGAGGGAAGTCATTGAGAAGAATTTAGTGCAACTACAACAACGAGTAGTATCCTGTGACATCATCTCACTTGTGAGTTATATGGACCTCTGAACAAGGGACAACTTTACAACAGTCTGGACTTCCGACCATATCTGAGGGTTTAGGAAGAGCTACTCAACAGCAGACCATCTGCAAGCCCTTGGACAAACAATTGAAAAATGTAACGAATTTAACCTGCCTCTGTGTGTTGGTTTCATAGACTATGAAAAGGCTTTTGATTCAATTGAACACTTTGCCATCATTGAAATCCTAAAAAACATCAACATAAATGAAACATATGTAAAACTGCTGCAAAATATATACACAGATGCCACCGCCAGAATTCACATAGACAACCACATCTCTGAAAGATTCAACATAGAGAGAGGAGTTAGACAGGGAGACCCAATTTCACCTAAACTGTTTACACTGACAATGGAAGAAATCTTCAAATCTTCAGACCTTCAAAGGGAAGTAAACACAGACGGAGAACATCTAACAGACCTAAGATTTGCAGATGATGTTGATTTGTGCACAGAAGACATAATACAATTAGAAACAAATTTAAATATACTGAATGAAGAAAGCAACAATGTGGGATTAAAGATACACAAGGACAAGACAAGACAAAGTACATGACAAATTTGGAACAGATGAACAGGTAACGGTGGAGAACAAGATCATTGAGTGAGTCACACAATATGAATACCTGGGACAATCTATAGAAATGGGAAACCGTACGATCAATGAAATACAAATCTGAATAAGAACTGGATGGAGTTGCTTTGGAAAAAACAGAGAAATATTCCAAGATAAGAACATACCCACATCCCTGAAAATAAAAGTATTTGACCAGTGCATCATCCCCACAATCACCTATGGATGCCAAACATGGACCTTAACAAAATAGACAATTGCCAAGCTAAGAACAACACAGAGTGCAATGGAGAGAAAAATGCTTGGAGTCATGGACTTAATCGAGGCAATTCTGAAATTGAAATGGAGGTGGCGCGGACATGTCACCAGAGTACATGACAACAGATGGACAAAAAGACGCACAGAGTAGCAACCCAGATATGGAAAGAGATCAAGAGGACGGCTCCTAGCCAGATGTAGAGATGACATCGCGAAGACAAGAGGCACAACGTGGATGAGAGCGGCAAGAGACAGAATAAATTGGAAGGCATTGTCGGAGGGCTACATCCTGCAGTGGATAGACAATGCCTAGAGACAGAGTCAGTCAGAGTCAGAGTCAGTGTAATTTTTACAGCAAGTGGTTGCCCTAAGCAGGCAATGGCTGAATAATAGTGCTACCCAATTGATTTACTTTTTGATTAATAAAATAAAGCAAGCTAAACTATAAGCATGGAAATAGTTGACTGTGAATAATAGATTGAATATAAAGACACTGCAAAAACTGCAATTATCTCCCTTTCATTATTGTACTAAACATGCAAAATACAGGTCCCAACCAAAAAAGTTACAACCTTGACTGTAAGAAAACATGGCCACTGTGACTAGATGATTTTTAACATGCTGTCATGTATATTGTACTGGTAATGGGATTGAATTTAACTTTTAAACTGCAAGAGTATAGGATCTAAGAATGTCAGAAAAGAATGAAGATTTAATTAATGGCAAGTCTGAACCTATAGCCTTTCTGGGTTTCAGTATATTTTTAGCACTCAAAAGTAATCACCAGATAACTATCAGTTGACAATTCATACATGAAGACTACCAACACTTGCCCCTGTGGCAGTGTTGGTGCACTAACCAGTTTTTTTTTTTTTTTTAATCCATGGCCGAAATTGCAAATTAGGAAGAACTTAGAATAGGCTAAAAAGCAACTACTTTCCAATAATAAGTACCTGAAATTCAATGGCATAGCCAACAATTGAAAATTCTCCATTGAAAAAGTGCAACACATCAGTTGAACCATTTCAACCATACGTATTCTGTTAGAGTCAATTATAGAAGAAGCGCTTAAGCCTCCAGTTTTCAATATACTAGGGAATCCAATGGTCGTCCGCCTAAGCATAAAACCGGCTTGTTGTTGTACTCACCCCATTATTCCACTTCAAAGTTATGCTCTGAATAGGATTTGATTTAACTCTCACAAATGGAATATTCGTTGATTCAAACGTTTTCTTTTACTGTAAATTTGTAAAAGTTGCATGCACTTTTTGTCTATATAGTAAAAGTACATCTCTGTACGATAACAAGCCAATGAGTATGTGAAGAAAATTCGTGGCGAAGAAATGTAGCAGTACTCGATTAGATAGAAAAAAATACCCTCAAATGGACATTGTGCAACCAAGCGGTCTCGGAATTTTGTTGACGTCCACCATCTTGGACCTTGACAACTTCTTCCCACAATGCACTTTTAAGCCTATCGACAGAGGCTCGAACTATTCAAGTTGGACTCCGGCCTGTGGAGACTCGCCTGTGTGGATAAATCTGAGACGACGGGAAGAGGGTTTGTGAAGTCTGAATCCGCGTCAAAGGCGTAAGTACTGTGTCACGTTGACTTGCTGATTTAGTCGTTCAAGTACTCTTGAGAGTGTGTGGTTACAATACGTATAGCATAGGTTTGTGCAAACTCCTCTGATCAGCTGTTTCACGGTCACCGCCACATCAATCACGGGATCCCAGACCCAGGTCTTCTGTGTTACCTCGTCCTCTGTGTAGTGTGTAGGCTATGGTTTGTTAGGCCTACGTTCTAGTAGGACCTTATGAACATACATGCCTGTACATATTTAGCCAAATATATAGAAATTAGCTCTGCAAAACTGTGTGCATTTACTGAAAGTGTGAAGCCTGTAGTAGAATTTGATTTTTAATCTTGTCAATCTTGCATACTAGTTGTGATATTGGGGTGGTGTTTTGTGTCACAGGGTACGGTATTTAACCAGTTAACTCTAGAGTCCATGCAGTGCTTATCGAAGTCTACTAGTGTTGATTCTATTCACAGGCAGTAGACTGCAATGGCAGATTGTAGCTGGCTGTGGAGCATTGTGTGGATTCTGATCCTCCTCATAGTTGGCTGGCCAATCGGATTCTTCTGTGCTATCTGGTATCTGCTGATCAGTCCCTTCTCTGCATGCTGTGACTGTCTCAACGAGCTGGTCAACTTATTAGAACGTGGTTTCAAGCTGCCTCTTACATGTGCTCAGAATGTAGCGTCTTCCAAACCTTTATGTTAAGCTGTACCACAGGGATTGTTACTCATAGCTACCATGCACTCATTATGTCACTCTTGGCTGCTGAGGTAAATTGGCACTGAATTGCACAAGAGACTCAACACCTGCAGAAGTGATGGCAAGGGACTGTTATTATTTAGTGAAGGAGATCTTCAACAACTTTTAATTATCTCTGCGATCATCAGATGAACATTTCTGCCGCTCAAAACTGTCTTGTTCAAACATGCAGAAGTTACATTCCCAGTCAAATGTACAGCATTTTGGTGACGCTCTTTAATTTTGTTATGTAGCATTTCCTTGATCTTACAAAATCAATGGAAATAGGACTTTATATGTTGCAGGATGTTGTCTAATTGTTTAAGAAGTTTCCTAGGCATAATTCAATTTTACTTGCACTTTGGCAGGCTATTGTGGGATCTTTCAAGATGTATTTTTGCTGTGTTGTACATGTTGTCATGTACATTTCATTGGACCATGTAAGTGTGCAATAGGTCCGGTTTCACTAAAGGACTTACAACTGACATTTTTGGTCGGAAATCTTGATTTACACCTGTGGCACCTTTAGCTATGATTTATCTGTGAGATTAAAATGAGCAAAGAACCTCCCAAGTTCTATCTTTAGTGGAACACAGACTTAACTTTCGGTTTTGTCATAGGTTAAAGTTGAAGCAAGAACTTTATAGTGAAATGAGCTCCCAGGGGAATTTGTGGCTGACACTGAAACAGACAATTGACTTTACTAAGATGTTTGTATAACTTATTTCATAAATTATTTATGAAACATCTGCATTACCTAATATATTTATGCGCCCACGTATACATTATGTGGGTGCATATTGCCATAATCTTTGTCCAGGCTTGGGTAATCTGGCGTCTGCTCCTGTATTAGGATTTTAATGAGATTTGGCAAATGTGTCCTATGAAGGTCACAACAGATGACGATAAGTTTCGGACCTATCTGTCTACTGCTGTTGTGCCCCCTTGTGGCAATTTTAATTGTTTATTTTAGCTTCTATATCTTCGGTGTTCATTAATGGATTTTCATGATATTTGGTAAATAGGTTTCCATTAAAGACGAAAAAACCTTTCCATTTTGAAATGTAATCAACATATTCAGTGCCACCTAGTAGCCATTTTTATTATTTTCAAGTCTGTTTTTGCCGTCTGCCTCTGTATCTGCAACATCACTCAGAGGATCATTATGAAAATTGGGAGATGTGTTCCAAGAGTAGGACTGACATGGATTTTCAGACAGGTGACATTTTTTCAAATCTGTGTCTGTATATTCTAATCCCCTTGCAAATATTTTTGAAGTTTGGCGAGTGTATTCTTATTAATTTGACGACCACTGTGCCTCCGTGGCAATTTTTTTTTTATTTGTCTCTTTATCTTTGGAGTTCTGTGACGATTTTCATGAAATTTGGCAAATAATTTAGCATTAGAGAGATGTCTACACCTTCCCATTTTTCAGACAGGTTTGACATATTCTGTGCTATCCAATGGCCATTTTGTATGGTACTAATAACCACCCCTAGAAGCAGACTATTTGGGGTACAATCCTGGGCGCATTTCAAGGCTTGGCATTGCTGTTGTTTTTGCAATTTATGTCTCTAGATGTGCATTTATGTTTATATATACACACACACATATATGTTTTTTTGTAGAATCCACCAGCCTCTATTATACCATGTATGTTATAACTGTCAATAACTAAGTTCATAAAATCATCCTGTGCAATTACAATATACTTTGTAAATTACATAATATCGTCTTTTCTTTTCTGTATTTACTTATGTTTTTTAAATTACCACCCTTATTAGAATTGGATGAGGTGCACAAAACTTCCTAGGCTAACATAAGAAACGTCCTGTAAATATCTCTTGCCGGTGTCTCCATACTGAGGATATTCCAGTAAAAATGTATTTATTTACTCCTGTTACAGTTCACAAACATTTTAAGTCTGATCTGCACGCCACCTGTTGGTTAGGCCGCTTCAAGATTTACATATTTATATATCCTCTTACACTCTTGTCAAATTCTTTCATCCCTTACAATACTGCTAAATCTACCTTGGTTAATCATTAATGAAAATTCTGCACACTTAAATCGAGCAAACACTCGAACATAATGCAGGACAAAATATACATATTTTTCCATTACTAAGTTATTTTATTCCACATAAATGAAAAAATATTTGGTTACATTGCCCTGTTTTTGTAGCTGTGGTATGCAAGTGTTTAGTATGATTTAGATGTGTTGTCTTAGATCATTTCACTACAGTTTTCTTTTTTAGCTTCAATTTTGTGAATTAATTTTAAAAGTCGAGAATTTCCTTTCGACTTTAGTCAAAAGCCCTGCAATATCAGGCTTTGCTGTCAAAAATACCTGTCTCAGTGCAGAGATGAATTTGTCAGATTGTAAAATAATGTTATTACGTTCCTATGCTTAATTATAAAACATCAACAGAGAAATCCTTTCTTGGTGCCTCCCCAGTTGCCTTTCGACCAATGAAACGCTAACCCACTACCCGGCCAAGGAATTCAGATGTCTGCATGATTTGTCAGTTCTCCTTCAGTACAAAAATCTCCCAATCCAGTCTTTCGTTGGAAATGGATCAAATTGAGACCAATATAGTAGCTGTAGCTGACCAAATTGGTCCAGGGCCGGGTTCTAATCTTTTAACTTGAAATGGAACTCGAAATTATGTTTGGCATTTTCTAACATTACTTTTGTGCGAACTCAAGATAAATGTCTTATTCTATGCTCGAGTACATAATGACTTACGTAGATAAATTTTTAGTCCTAGTTTGCAGTTGATAAACTCAACATTAAGGCTAAAAGTTCGATTTTGAACTCGAAATTTCGAGATTTTACTCAATTTTGTAGCACGAATATAAGGGTCATAAAGTACAAATTTGGTCTTGAAACTCGTATGCGTAAACTATAATGTATTCGAGCACAGTCTAATTACAACTTATCTTGAGTTCGCACAGAAATTGCCAAAAATAAATTCGAGTTCGTTTCAGTTAGCGTTTTTGATATGATACGTCTTCCATTTCTTGGTTTTATTTTGAAAATCTGAATATTTGTAAAATTAGACCAAATTCAATGGCGCATATTTTGCCTATAGAAGAGTAGCTGCATTTTGCCCTGTTTAGCTGGCAAACTGAATCGAATTCGACATTATATTATTCTCATAAAATCTTAATATCCCTTGAAAGCACAACGAACCGGTTTTGGTCCATTTACAGATATTAAAAATGACTTTCCCCATCCAATTGTCTGAAACAAAATAATGCCTCGACAACCCTCAATTGGAGGGAAATTTGAAAACTTCTTTCCGAGTCTGCTAAACGGGTAAGCGTGACCTAGGCTTTTACCGAATTATAGGGCAACTGTGGGGAAAGATCGCCCACCAGGAACCATAATATCCAAGCTGTGACTTACGGAGTATGAGTTTTTAGTTGCAGTGGCGGATCTACGTTTTCAGCAAGGGGGGGTTTAGGATTCCCGCCAAGGTCGAATCCCAGGCGCGTAGCGCCGAGCGGGGGGAGGTCGGGAGGGGTTTTCCCTCCCGTGTAAGATATTTTTTGTTCTTGTAGCCAAATAGTGAAATTTCCATGCATCCTGGTAAGTTTCTGTCACTTAACATGTCTCTGGAGTTTTTCTTAAGATAACTAAAAACCGTTCTCGATTTCGTCACATGAACTTGGCACATAAGTTTCGTGAAACCATATTGTGCACATCTGGGTATGAGTCACACCACCACCAAAAATTTTTGTTGGAACATCTGCTTACACACACCTTTTTTAGCATACGAAAAGTCGTATACGAAAAAGGTTGGTGTGTTTTCAGGGGTTTAGACAATTTCCAAATATTCAAGAGCATAATTAAGGAGCACCGACGGGGCGTAAAAACTTGAATATCAGATGATCTCGTAACAGCAGCCTCAAATTGTTTAAGAACGAAGACCTGTACTGTTAGTCCGGAAATAAACATGTGTTCTGTCTCGTTACGAGAAAAACTGGCGAACGATGGTGCTCTCAACTCATAGTCTATTATTAAAAGCGACAATAAATAATTAGGTATCACTTTATTAAGCTGAATCACGTTGACAACAATTGAAAAACGTCAAATCTATCAGGAAACAAATCATCTGAAAACAGTTTCACGAAACCAAAACATCCTGTGCACAGTGGTGAAAAGATACACTGGACTAGTTTGCAGAGGGACCAGATGTACACTGAGAGTACACAAAAAGCTGACCTGGTCC
>NMRA01000174.1:504897-529789 GCA_002633005.1 Phoronis australis | reverse complement strand
CCCCCCCCCGTAGATCCGCCACTGAGTTGATTCCGGCCTTTAACTTGGAAGATTGACCCCAACGATGCATTAGCAACAGGCCCGTAACCAGGAGGCTTCGGTTCTTCGATATCGAACGCGCTTGATCAGCATTGAACGCACGTGGTGGCAACACCATAGTGTAACAAGGGAACCTACTGTACGCATAAATGTTTGGCCCTATGACCTAAGTGGGCTATACTACATGCGCGCACCCAGCCTTCACTATGGGGGGCTCGAATTTCTGACGTTGTGGACCTTTTGCTAACAAAAGAGCGGACTAAAAAAAAAAACGGGAGCACCACTGCGAATTGCGCGTTTGGGACTTTTGTTCCATTTTGTCGGACTTTTTGCCTCTCAGGGGCAGACCTTTTTGCCCATTTGGCGAAATGGGGGGGCTCGTTCGAACCCCCCGGCAGGGGGTAACGAGAAGTGTTCTCTTGCTTGACCACATTACATCCGAATTTGTGTCCCGTTCTCTGCGAGCAACCGCCATGTCAGCATCCTCATTTCTGGAATTACAAGTTCCATCTCATCTCAGAAACATAGAGCTTAGAGTCATCGTAGTGTATACAGATTTCCCTTCCCCCTACTGAATTGAGCTGCGTCAAAGGCCATACCAAAAATTCCACAGTTTCGACGTTTGCAAAATGGCAAATGTTACATGCGCGCACCAGCCTAAAATATAGGGGGCTCGAATTTCTCGGTACGCGGACCTTCTGCTGAAAAAAACATCAACGAGGACTTTAAAAAAGAGCCACTAGGTACAGGCCTACGAATTGTGCATCCGCGCCGATTTCCTGAGGACTTTATGGACTTTTGTCTCGTTTGCTCGGACTTTTTGTTTCATTGAGGCGGACCTTTTTTGCCCAATTCCCCAAATTGGGGGGTTCCTTCGAGACTCCCCCCCTCCGATGCGCCCATGCATTGCCAACCGTTCTAGAAATTCAAACCTCCCCCCCCCGCTCATTGCTGGCTACTGTGACGGGCCTGTCAGGAGCCTGCACAGGAGTGATCTCTTAGTCCCGGCCTGCTTCTGCTTCGATTCGTACAAGACATGTCTTACTGCAGTGAATGTTCGGCGAAGGGACGACTTCAGTGGAAGTCAATAATTCGCTCGTGAGTATGAAAATGTCATTGGTGGGCGTGCTTCTTTGAGTGTCTGGCATTTTTAAAAATAGGCAACTCTTGCAGTGATCCGCACTGTCTACCTTTCCGAAAGAGGAAATTTCAGTCCAGGCTAAAATATAACTAGAGTATCTTTGTCCAGGCTCTACTTCATAAGCTACCATTAGCGTGTTACTCATATTCTGGCACAGTGCGGTGCTTCAACGAGATGAAAACCCCGGATGTTATCTTGTAATGTGCAGCATCCCGTCCGAGTAAAAAAACAATGCCAAGTTAGTCATTTTTCCTTTTAATAAACACCGTCTTCATTGCTTCTGTTTACTTTTCTCGTAAATCGTCTCTCTACCGAACTATTTTCGAGCGGTCTCACGAAATGTTGATTTCCACTACAACATGTTTTTTAGTCTACATGTTTTTCTTGGTGAGCTGGTCTCGACATCTGGTGACAGCGATATATTCGCTTCAAACTTGGCGCATCATGGTCACACTGTGATCTTATGATTATGAGTCAGCAAATAATGATTAGTGCTAACAATACTGGATATTTTGTACTGCACAGATGTCCGTTTGCTTAAAAGTCTGTGGTTATGTTGAGGCAACTGAATTACTTAGTTGCTGTCAGATAATTTCTTTCATTTGTATTACAAAACATAAGCTATGAGGTACTTCAAAATTTAAATAATTTTCTATTTTTTGCAAGATTCTACATAAAAGAAAATTTACATACAACGCGTGATTGTGCGACTAATAAGAAACATTGTCACAAACCAAAATAGTAGACAAAAACTTGACACCAGCCGTGCTAACAATGTATGCTTGTATTTAGAAGCATGTGCTAATAATTTGAAGTTGCGCCTGCCCCTTTAAAATTGAGCCTTTGGCACACGCGCTTATATGTGAAACAATAGGGTAGAACTTTTATTTGAAAAACGCATGAGTTCGCTGGTTTAAAGGCCTTAATACTACGGTAATGGTCGTATGATAAATCTGCAAGTGTAAAACATGGACTCATCAGTGTGCAATGAATATTATACGCTGGTTATTACATGTTTACATAATTTGTAATACAGAAAGTTGCCAACAAAGTGCGTTTTGCATTTAGTGAAAAATGGCGATGGTATAAGTGGAAGCTCATTTCTAAAAACGCGTGTGTAGCGATACATTTGACCTACCCTGTATTAGGTATATGATAAACACTGGGAATTTTGCCTGACCTCATTTAGTGCCAGCTTAAACCACACCTCAAGCGTCTGCTAAGGTACAGCTGTCAACTAAGCAGGCATACGGAATCTTTCATCAACAAACTTTCTCGGGTAATTTTTTGTTCTCCATTTGAGCAAAGATTTTATAGTATCTTTGATTTGAGTCGATCTACAAAATGCCGCGACAATATACTGTAACAGTTGGAATAACCACGAGGGTAGATGGTGTCGACGTCATTTCAAAGATTAATAGACTCAGCATCGGCCGGAATAGTGTTTTCATATTTCATGAATCCATCTATTTCTATGTATACGTTTACTTCAGTCGCTGTTAGAATATGTCATATATAAGTATTAGTTATGATTTTTATTGTCAACTGATTTTAAAGCATTCGGGATGTTCGTGTACAACCACTGCCTGTCATGAATGTTTTGTGTAATTTGAAACCATTGCTCACTGACCTCTAGCTTCAGCATTTTTGAACACTGAATAACAATAGGTACAGGTCACGTCCTTCAGATTTGTGAGTATTTCTTCAAGCTGTTTTGCAACATTTTCACTCGCATCTTAACCGTGTTGTCTGCACGCCTGTGTTACGCGCACCACAATGATAAAGTTGTGTCGTTCACACGACTTTAATTGTTTTTGTTTCCCACTTCTGGCACGTCTATATTAAATTTGACCATATGCTACGACACTGGTTAGGGCCACTTCAGTGCTACGAGCTGAGTGTCTGCCTCAACTAAGTGACCAGCTGACAGCTCACGGCAAGGCGAGAACAAATTGAATGAACTAGTGGTTGTATTTTCACGCCTGCGCATTCAACCAAAATTGGGCTGCGTTTTTAGACCAATGAAGTTTCTTGGGAGAAAAACGAGATTCTGCAAGTCCTCGTGATGTATCGCCATGTATTACAAGTAAAGCAAGTTGCCATTCTAACTTTCCTCGGCTCGATCGCGTCTTGCGTTCACAGAACGCAGGTCCTCCTTATGTCGCCAGTCGTCTGCATCGTTACGTAACAGGTTCCATTACCAGTCGGTCGGCAATATTTTTATTTTGGCGAAAACTTCGTGTTTCTGATTCTATTTGGGTAGTATCGCGGGCTCAGGAAATCTTGCAAAGGCATGGGTTTCACTCTTTTTTTCTTTGGTAGTCAAGTTTGAGGTAACGACAAGGTTGGTAGCTAACCTGGTCGTACATTCTTCACTTCACCACTCATTGGCAGCCTGAAGTTTACTTTTAATCTTAAAACAAATGCAAACCTTATCGTCATGTGAAATCTTTAGTTTATGTTTTCTTTCCGTTTTGTCTAACTTGACCGAACAACCAGTCGGCCTTTGAAATGTTGTCAAGCTTAGTGCTGTAATTGAAACTGCAATCACGTTGCACCTGGTCACTGATTTTGTGAAAATTCTTGATTTTTTTCTTTTTCAGGTGAGCTGGTAATATGGCCAATTGCGGATTTTTATGGAGTATACTCTGGTTTTTTGTTCTCCTCATATTCGCCTTTCCGATCGCCTTCATATGTGCAGTGTTCTATATTTTAATAAGTCCATTCTCGGCTTGCTGTGACTGTTTGAACGAACTGGTAAACTTACTAGAACGAGGACTGAAATTGCCGCTGACCTGCGCCAAGAATATGGTGTCTGGAAAACCCATGTGCTAAAGATGGGACAGGAACATGGGAAGCATGAAACCAAATCACGTGCGCCAGGCCATCATGTGAGACGGGGAAAAGAATCAAAAACCATGCGTTAATAATTATCTTAGCTATCATATATCCTAACGCGTAATGAGCTGCATGGTACCCACGCAATGGACAATCTTATCAAACTGAATCTGATTTACGGTGGATTAAGGTCAGTGATTGGACTACTACTTGTGCTGAATCTGGCTGTCGAATGTGGACTTATATGCTGTAGTAAAATTCGGGGTATGGCCACCTGAATGCATGTATTCAAAAGTTTTGTTTTTTAAAGAAAGTGCTTTTATAGAGAATCTGTATTCCTTAACTTGTTCACAGTCATGGTATATTTTTATATAAAACGCATGAACACTTTTTAACAATTCTGTTTAGGTGAGGAAACCATTTATATACTTTGATGTAAGTTTATTTCAGTACTTAGGTCTCAGACCCATATTCACATACATACCTGTAATATACGTAAGTGCGTAATTAACTTTGGAAGATGTGACATAATACAGATAATTAAACCAATTGTGTATAATAAAGACTTGGTGAATGAAGCGAGCTAATCTCCAAATGTTGCAGTACCAGTTCATCAAATAAATGAAGTGGTTGCCGTCGAAGTTTCTAATGTTAAGACAAATATCGATCTCTAGCTGCATCCAAGTGTCTGCCAGTTGCGATCTTCACTTTATGACTGATTTGAACAACTAAAACTTGCGAGCGATGAAATTAAACATTTTTCATCTAGATACCAGGCATATTCTTCTAAAAGTAGTCTATTTTTAAACAATTTATACATTTTCGACTATCAAGGAAAATATTTTAATGTTGCTGTAAAGGTGAAAATCGAATTAGGCCTTTTAAACTCTCGTGAAATCGGTCTCCGTATTCCTTACCACGATAAAATCCTATTTCCTTTACCAACAAGAACATCAAAATCACCAGCGACTCAAGAAAACGCTTCAGACTTTATTGTGAATGGGCAGCCTCAAAAATACGATTTCGGAAAATGCGCATGTAACTTGAAAGGCTGTAAGGAATATATTTAATACGATTTTATGACAGTAATAAGCCCTACTTCGATTTTTGTCTTCGGGGCGGATAAACGAGACGAAATTTTGAATGTATACTAGTAGGACTACTTCAGTTACTCGCCATTAGTCAACAGCGTGGGTGTTTGTGTTCTGATATGACGTTAACATGCAGGGCGTTTATTGTCATCATGAAAAAATACTTCAAGGGGTCAAATTGTCTCTACATGAGTAAACATTCCGTTGATAGCGTGTTCTGAAACGTCATCAGTTTACTAGCGATCGACCTCTCGCAATCAAATGCCGGATATATACGGGTTGGTTCAAAAGTCCATGACAATTCTCGGTGAAATTTTCGATATTTAGTCAGCAGACGGAAAGATATGAAAGTTGCAGTGACTGTTCTTGTGTTTTTTAATTCACCTCAGACCATCTGTTTATATTACTAGTTCGTGTCAACAGTATTTAAAATTTGCATGTACTTAAACCATGGCGGTAAATGGATTACTATTTACCGCGTAGTGCACAGTCCATGTCTGGGGGCACTCGGTTATATTTTCTTGCCAGAGAGAATGGACTCGGACCCAGGGAGACTCCATGAAAATTAATCCTGTCGTAGGGGGTTTGTTCCTGGGACAACAACCTTTTGGAGGAGTAATTTCAATGGACCTAACCATTTCGTAGGCCTATGCTCACTGCACAAGTTAACTGAGAGGGAAATAATTTCTGTCATTAGAAAGAGTGATCATTTGTTCATAGAATGTGATCAGTTTGTTCATAGAATGTGATCAGTTTGTTCTATAACATACGTTAATGGCGTAACTGTCATTTTGCAGATTCGGAAATTTCTACACGCGTACCCAGGTGTAGGCTACATGGCGCTGACTCGGAAATCAAACACACTCGCGTGTAGCTCATTGGTCTCGGTAATACCTTCGTGGTCACTTGTTGGTCGCGCGTTGTACGCTTACGTGTTTGTATGAAAAACCCGTCGTTTTCTGGTTTGAGAAGTAACGTCACGGCGAAATAAAGTCGTGATTGATTGTTTTTAACCCTTTCAGTGAGATTATTTTTAACCCTTTTAATGAAAGTTTTGTTATAAAAAACGGCAATAAACCCGCGTTCCGTACTTACTCGAGAAGTGATTTTGGGATTGCAAACCCACGCTGACCGTTCGTCATTGCTCGATGCAATGCCCCGGCAGTCAGTGACGTGACAAGCCAACTTGTATAGCGATAACGACCTATTTTGACAAAGAAACGATTATCATGTGATTTCAGTCCAATTTCACAATAGTAAGTGCGCTAAACTATCATTTGGTTTCTGTCTCTGATAGCCGCCTTTTACAAGTTTAACAAATGTCATCATCATGTAGGCCTACAACAACTTCACCATAGGCGGCTTGGGGGAGGGGGCTAGAGAGCTCAAGACTCCTCCCCTGGATACGACCAATGAGCACCAGCGGCATGCCATTACGCGGACAGTTTCCTTTCGAAAATTGAGCCGCCCATTCCCCTCGGGGCATCTGAAATCCAAGCACTAAAAGCTAGATTTTTTAGCACCTTTTCAATCACAGTCACCCGTTACCCACATTCTTTGATGACACATTTTTTAATGGAATGTAAAGCTCAGGCCTAGCATGCCATTATCTTTGTGCCAACCGTAACGTTGACGCAGGTTTCTGAGTGACTACCTGCGCCCCAAATTTCACGTCCTAAAATGTTCCATTCACGGTGGCTAAACATCTGATTATATACCGTAAAATGGGGTGAAGATCATGGCATGCGTGGTGAAGTTGACAAAAATGGATTTTACTCAATGTAGTCGTGCTACGGCCATGAGGCACATGTTGGAAAAAATGCCGCTTGTAACAGGGCGTTAGTTGTACTTTTTCGGTCGACTACTTGATGCTTGACTCCAAATAACACTTCATGACTATGACGCGGGCTGTGTGAGCCCCAAAGTACGTCATTAGTGCAAAGGTCACCTACATGCGGATTTCTTTGTCGGTTGTCAATGAAGTGTAACTGCACTTTGTTTAGCTTAGATGATGCTCCTGAAATAGCACTGTTGTTAGTTAGGAGCTTGTACTAGTGACATCTTTAAGATTGCAGTGCCAAATTTCCGTCCCCGCTTTCTAGTTGGAAACAAAGTTGACAGGTTACAAAAACCGTTAAATCAACCCTGAAAAATAAGAAATCCCAAACAGAACTATTAATTTCGTTAGTCCTTCTGTTACACAACTACAAAATAACAATAGAACAAAAAAGATCGAAATCTGCCACCTTCACCCTGTTTTAGGGTGTATATCGTCTTGTTATTCATCAAAGTCAATTTCACTCGGTAATAGCGCGTAACTACCGTATTTACATCTGCCTGAAACAGCGAGAGAGAGAGAGGATATTCCACCATAGACTAGATAACGAGTATCTATGCCGATTCCACTGGATCATGTACAAATGTTCCAACATATCTTTGAACACTTAAAGTTGTAGTTTTGTGTACTGGGTTTAATTTCGGTGGAGGATGCTTTCTTCGCCTCTTTCATAGGAGTGGTTGAAAGGGACGCGCTCTTAGGTACGCCCGTGGACGGCAAACAGATGTTGTTGTTATAGGCTTTCAATCACAATGATCCCCTTCCGACAGGGAAGACAAGTGTGGTAATCGCCTTCAACATATGTAAACAAATTACTTTTATCCAGCACGAACAGTCATCCGTGGTAGTATAGTGGTGAGTATCCCCGCCTGTCACGCGGGAGACCGGGGTTCGATTCCCCGCCACGGAGTGCTCGTTTTGTACCATGTATATACTTTTCTGGTAAAATAACAACTCCAAGGCCTCTTGTTGTTCCAACTTCTGACTTGTTCGACTAAACAGAAGTCGTATAAGAGTTCATGGTTATTTTCGGCCATGCTGATGTAAAAATCAGGGGCGGATACAGGATTTTGAGTTGGGGGGGCAGGGCACGGGAATAACGAGAATTTCGGCAGATGCGCGCGCCCAGCCTAAAATGTGGGGACGCATAGGCCTCGAATGTTGCGGACCTGTTGACTAAAAAAAAAACGATAAACGGGTTTCATTCAGATTGCTCAGAGCCTATGCATTGTTTATTCACCCCCCGACGAGCCCCTGCAAGCACCCNATAGGCTAGTGGTCTTCCTACCGAACATAGTTGAGACCCGCGTATGCCCGTTCCGTAGAGGCACTGTCCCTCGTTGCACGTGGAAAGAGTGTATGAAGCAGAACCCCCTTGTTGGAAGTGTCAGCCTTCGATCGTTGTTAAGTTACTTAGTCATTCTTACAATGAATCACAAGTCAGAACTGAGACAGGGTCACCCCAGTCCCTGCTAGCAACTATTATAACTTATCCTGTACTGAAGTCCTGGCGGTCTCAGTAATGGCCATGTTACAGAAAAAAGTTGTTACTATTTGCTGCCGGCTGATATTGGGATTCTAAAATGACATGGAAAATCGTTTGGGAATTCCCACTTTCCCCATATATTCCGGTATTTTCTGTGGGACGTCTTATTCAAAAACTAGTTCACAAGATTTCCTTCAAACACTGACGTTCATTACCGCGAAGCCGACATTGACCCTTAAACCAGTTCAGCAACGTTCTCGCGGTGTCACGCCACACTGACCTATGCGTTTTCGACATTGATTTACAGTATTTCTGTTACCGGAGAAACAAATACAGCGTGGAACGAAACGATTATACTGTAACTGAAATTCTAAGCTTTCACACATCCCCGTCGGCGTGTGGTTTGAAAATTTGCGCGCGTCAAAAACGTCAGTGTACAATACGTTTAATAGTTTTGAAAGCTAATATCAATACAAGTGCAAAACAAATAAATGAAGTGATTGCAACTCAAAACAGACAAAACGTTAGTCAATTTTTTGTTTTCCCTGTAGATCGTCCATCATCTGTACTGTCTAGAGCTTGCAGACCGTCGTATAAATTCCTCTTGCATTTTGGCTGGCACACCCACTTACTGCGCACTGATCGTAGTTCCAACAGTTACAACTCAGGTAAGATTATTCACCTTCGACGTTGTATATGGTACTTGTGCATGATTTTTGAGACACCGCCTTGCTGCTAAATAAAATACGGTAGGCTTAAATTAAATATTTCTTCCAATCATTTTTTCGGAGAGAACTTCTCCGTCTCGGCTTATGCTCCGGTTATCATCTGATTGTGGCGTGAATGTTTGAATGCGGAATCGTCATTTTTCCAATGGCACACCTCCACTGATTCACAAATACCCGCATGTAGACTAAAAACGATGAGGGCGTATCCTAGCTACTTTATGAACCTGTTTTGACTCTGGCTGCTAAGAAGGTACAAATGTTCATCCAGGAGCGTAGCTGGGTGTTTTCTTCAATGAGTGAACTCCATTCGATTCAATGTCGGAGAGTTGCATGTGCAAAGTAGGCCTACTGTGGTATTTGGCAGTGCACAGTCTCTGTTCCTGTTTGCGACCGTAAGCCCAAAAAGTCTACAATATGTCTCAGTACATATACTCAATGAGTTGCTTGAAACAAAGGATTTTTTACGTAAGATGTGTAATAGTCTATAAGTTTTGTTGATCTGGTGAAATTCTTTCAAAGCAGTTTTCGTGGTAATTTGGGTAATTCTTCTCATGGTTATCGTCAGGACACAGAAATCGGTGTATACGAAGTGCCTGCCAGTGACAAACTCGGTGCAATAACCAGGTCTAACTATCACAGACTTTGTCCAGGTGGGATGTGCCTCATTTCTGCATGTGGAAAATCAATTATTCGGTTAATTTGAAGAACAGTTTGCATTCGACATACAACTAAACTGTACAATGGCATGTTTGTTTTAGGAATAAATCACTCTAACAGGGAAATTAAATGAAACCACTTTTTGAGTAAAACTACTTACGCTTCCCACAGTATAGCGAACTGAGCCAGGGCATATTAAGAAATCCTTCACGTGCAAATAAGACTGTATGAGATGGTTACATTTTTGTGGTGACTAGTAAGGGGACGGGATTACATTTAAATCGACGTGCCTTTGTAATCTGCCCAAGTCACACAGTTCCTCAAATGTCAACTTTCTCAGTACGCCTCCTGGATATGCATTTCTTACATAGGGAGACATTTTGCTGCTGCTGCTGCTGCTGCTGCCGCTGCCGCTGCTGCTGCTGGTAACTATTATCCTCGTTAGAAATGAAACTATTATCCTCGTTAGAAATGGAAGTAAGTGTTTTCCCGGAAACCAATAGGTGTACCGACGTATGCGTCAAATATCACTTTCATTTAAATCTCTTGGACAGGTCATTTTTATGAAGCAAACTTTATGACAAGATCCCATTACATCAGCCAGCATTTGACTCGATGGCTAAGCCATGGAAACGAGTTGGGTTGACCTAGTTCTTTCAGAATAAATTTAAACGGATGAAATATTAGTAATCATCTTTCAATAGGGCAAGTGTCACACTCACAAGAATGCGTACTTTACGTGGAGACATACACAACACGTCTGAACTTAAATTAGAGGTTGTTGAAAGACACTGATAGATATTTGAATTTTGACAGCTCGCTCGATAATTTCCAGAATATTCTCTGTCCAAAATGACCCTTTATCTATTTGGCCCCAACTTGTACCTTATTCAGGTTAGAAATAATGTCTGAGATTGAGAAAAACTGACACTTAAGGTAGGTGGATACACAAAAAAATTAATTTTGACTGTTTTTTACATTTTCATATCATCCTAATCTTTAATTCTTGATGCACAGTATACTGAAGAAAAATAAAATCATTCTGAAAATCCAAAGTTGTTTTTTTAGCTATATTTGACCAAACCTCAGTAAGTCATATGGCTTGAGTGCTCACCAGCTCAGTGATTGACAACTGGGGCGGAGCTNGGGCCTATTTTTCCACAACACGTGGGTCAATTTTAACGAAAGTTGCAAATTTGAAATCCTCTTGGACTGAAGTAAAATCGCGTGCCAGGGTTTTTTGATAAATGGACCAGATTTTTAGTTATTAGAGGGAAAGTGACCAAATGACAAAAAGTGGCGTGCTTGCCCCAACTCACACACAAAAAATGCCACAAAATCAAGATCATAATGATTTTGTACATATATTTGGTATGGATAAGTAGAATATTGCGTAAGGAAATAGTTGATGATGATCCCTATGCATTTTGAAAAAAAAATCGAGGTAAAATTGGATTTGTTGAAAATTAAAAAATACGATTTTTAAAAAAAACGAACTACAAAAAAACATTTTTTTTTTCGATTTTTGTCACTTTCAGAATCATGCCTAACTAGTTAAAACTCCCTTTTTACTCATTTTAGTTAGGAACCTGGAGATTTGATCAGTGTATACACCTACCTTAAATTGAAATTAAAACATAAATCAAATTCATTTTCTCTCGCGTGACCGACCGGAAAACTTGTGCTCAAATCGAAATATTTTATTTATGCAAATGACAAAAATGCCGTCTCATTTTTTTAGTTAAAAATATAACAGTTTATGGCCACGCCATTAATATAAAGGAAAAGACAAAAAAATAACATAGACGTTCGAAAAAAGTGCCGCAGCTGAGAACAAAAAGTTTCGAGTTGTCACCAAACGCAATCAGTTGCGCAGCTTCACCTCCAGGCGGAGAACAATGAAAGGACCGATTTTCTGCGCTGCACATTATGTTCGATTTGAAGGAGAATGCAGCAGTTGGTTGTGTTTGTTCTGGTGAATATGTGAAGTTTGTAAGAGAGTTAGCTGTGGAGTTTGAAAAAAATACACTTCAGTGTACAGTCAACTGTGACAGTTTCCTTAACTTTTGGATTCCTATAATTCAAGATGATTAGTTCCTAGTAGGCTGAAACAATTTTCTGGTGTTCATATTTCACCGAGTATTTTTTGAACATTTTTGGAACACACTATACAATGTGTGTGTGTGTGTGTGTTTGTGTGTGCGTGTGCGTGTGCGTGTGTGTGTGTGTGCGGATGCACAAGCATATGTATGTATGTAAGTATGTATGTAAGTATGTATGTTTGTATCTAATGATGTATGTATGCATGTATGTATGTATACATGTATGCATGGGATGTATGCATGCATGTAATATATGTATGCAAATCAGGCACTTCAATTGATTTCAGTAAGGCATCATACAACAACCCATAAATGCCTGACGACAAACTACATCACCTCACTATTTCTAACAAGTAGGAACCACATTGTATATTCAGGACTGCATATGACTTTTTGTTCGTGAATCAGCGATTTATCCTCGATACGAATGGCATGCATGTATAGAATTATATGAACGTGAATAGGATCTTCAAAGCTGTATTTCACCCTGTTTACTTAGCTGGTTAAAACAGAAATCGAATTAGGCCTTTTACTGTCATAAAATCAGTCTCAACATTTCTTATCGTGATAGGATTTTATTTCCGTTACCAACAAGAACATAGAATTGATCGAACTCTATCGAAGCCATTAGCGACTCAAGAAAACGCTTCAGAGTTCATTGGGATTGGCGTGAGTTGGTGAAGGAATCCTGCCACGGTAGGGAATATTAGGGGCCAATTTTATGAGAATAAAAGGCCTAATTCGATTTTTGTATTTATTTTAGCTAGTCAAACAGGCCTACCGGCAAATTCCGTTAACTCTGTACATTTATTACATTTGCAGGTAAACCAATACGAAATATGGCTAACTGTGGATTTTGTTGGAGTATCCTGTGGTTTTTAGTCCTGTTGATCTTCGCCTTCCCGATCGCGTTTTTCTGCGCGATATGGTTCATCATCCTCAGTCCCTTCACAGCGTGTTGTGATTGCCTTAACGGATTGGTTAGCTTATTAGAGCAGGGACTGAAACTTCCGCTCACATGCGCTCAGAACATGGTTGCCGGAAAACCCATGTGCTAAGTGTTTATAGAGACCCATTTGGATATTGAGATCCGGTTGTTCTGCCATTTAGAGACGTAATGTTTATGTTACCAAACCGTTGAATACAGCGTAATGTTACTGGTGGGTACTATTCGGCAAAGGGATATCTGGTATTCAGGTTGAATGTTTGATTCAGGAAAGAACAGAAGAACTTAAAACGACGAGAGCTGGGCTACGTTCAGCAAACTGCAAGACATCAGCTTCAGTTACGGAAAAGAAACAGTGAATGAATTCGACACTCCAGCCTTACCGACAAGTCAGCCAGGGTTTTGCTAAGATAGTACAGTAAACTCCCAAACGTATACTCTCGAAAAAAGTCGGCGCATAATTTTACAAGGCCTTATGAGTTCTTGCTTTTCTCACAAGATACTAGCTCTACGGAACGTTTTCTTGCACAGGACTGATGGAATTGAAAATGACATTCTTATTTTCCTTTCCTCGACACTTTTTACATCATCGGTTCAAGCATTTTTTGACCTTCCGCTCATTTTTTTAACCAATTCCGCAGTATCCTTTTATTCCGATGGATCATTTGTGTACGCGCTCTCTTCGTAAGACAAAGTGTGATAATGCAATGTGTGAAGATTTTTTTTTGCCATATTTACATGCGAACACCTCGTGATAATTTGGGCGGGATGAAAAGAAAAGCACCGGGTTTGTGCACATAAAAGTTATGAAAATCATTCAATTTTGGTTTATAATCTGTTTGAGTTAAGCCACAGGCGCCTCGAATGTAATATTGTTAAAAAATCACACTTATACCACCGAGATTTCCCGTAGATAAGGCAATGGGCGTGTATTTGGAAAATGAAAATTTGCAGGCGTCTTAGTAAAACCAAATAAACGCCCGGGCGCTTATTTGGAAAAGGAGGGCATGTAAAGGTCATAGTTTTGCTGACTTAGACATTTTTAACTTAAAACTGTGTATGATAATAAATGCGTAATTTGCCAACACCTTGTTGGGTTTTATATGTAAATGCTCCATAAAACTGAATTTGAAACAAAACGTTGACTGGGGGTGGGCTTTTAAAAGGACATTTTCCGGACACTTGACACCAGAAGTTGTAACACCAAATAAAGGCTCATTGGCGTTTATTCGCACTATTTTCCGAATAAACGCTCATGGGCGTTTCATCGGGTGGGCTTATCTACGGAAAACCCCAGTACCAAACTCCGTAATATGCAAAAGTAGTAGTACTAGTACAACAGAAGTGTATCTTTTATGAATCTTTGGAAAACAGGTCACATTCAGTTTTAGTTCATATAGACTTGTACACTTCAGTTTCATCAAATCCAACAAATGTGACACGTAGAGCATTCTAATTTTAAAAAATACTCTTCTAACGTATTCGGATACTAAGAAATCAGAAATGTTTATTGTATGTAGGCCTTGGCCTCATAATAGTTTATATTACAACTTTACAATAATAAAAGTTCAGCTCTCAGCACTATTGCTCTTGAAATATATAACACCAGACTTTTTAGTTCACAAAGATCTTGGCTTTGAATTAATCTAACCACTCTGGTATCATCTGTCATATTCGTAAGCAAATTTCGGCGCACATCACCAAAGACAGGGCATTGACACATAAAAAGAATTTCGTTTTCAATTTGACCACTATTGCATATTTCACAAAAGTTCTTTCATCTCTGGTTAAACCTTCGTGTCGTCGTTTCAATGTTGTGCAGTGAGCATCAAAAACGATCGAGTGTTTTTTTCAGACTGTAGTTCCGTTTTGATAATACAGTAAAATTGATATTTAGTCCAATTATTAGTAACAGAGTACATCACCGGTACTAAACTTATGAAGCAACTTTTAATTGAATCAATTTTGTCAAAACTTGTGTCCAATTTATACTTTTTTAACATAAAATCAAACTGCTTCAAATTAAGTAGAATTCAGTATAGAATGTTAAGTTCAACTTTCTTAATTCATGAGGGTGCTTTAAAGTCTGCATAGAGAAGAGCTGGTTTCAAACAACTTCCAATGAAGGAAGGCGAAGATAAAAGTGAATGAGACCCATCGCAGTGGCTTGTGCTACCAGACACCCCCTTGCAAGTACTTGAGAAAAGCTAGCAAGACAACTGTTGCTCCTTTCATGACAATCTAGACATGTTGACCTTGAGTGACCTTGAGTGTACAATTCTCGGTGAGGGCTGAGCAAAAAATGTCATAGCTTGAAGATACTGTAAAGTCAAGTGCCAGTAATGGGAATAGAGGAAATAAGAAAATGTGCAGGTCTTACAAAAATTTGCTATATTCGCCAAGGTATAATGTACAGCACATGCCAAAAGAATTCAGACAAAATAACCCACAACTCCTTGCCATGACATCTGGCTGGAAGCCAAATTCACCATTAGAGAAGTCTATCCTGATGACGAAGAATGTGAGTGAATTTAAAGGAAAGTTAAAAGGTGGCAAGTTATTTTGCAACAAGAAATTTTGTCACCATAATTGTCATTGGCAGTTATTTTTGTTGTTAACAGAATTAAGCGCATTACGGAGAAATGACATTTTGCCTGATTACTTTTGTCACATACCATGATAGCATATGTACATTAGCATGCAGCACACTATTCTTTACAGTGGTAGAATATGACAGCATCGTACTGTTTCAAGCTTTTTCCCATTAACTATTCAAATTGACCAAGTTACCTAATGAAGGCATCATAACGGGTATGGTCGTTCTGTTAACTGACTATGTTTTAAAAGGTGCGGATGCCAGATGACGCCCATAGTGGTTCAACACAGTTGACTAACGAGATTCCTCCCTAACACAACATAAAATGGAGTGAACAGGAGGCATACGCAGCCCCTCCATCCAATACGTGCCTGGTAATTTATATCTGGGTAAAGACTCAATTACAAATAAACATTCAATCTATTGCTATTGTTTAAGTCTACTTCTCATATATAAAAACCCGTCAAATCAAGGCCACTGGATAAGAAAATATACACCAAAAAGCTTTAGTTAATGTTTCTACAACAATAAGGTATTCGCTACGCAACATATTAGCAACTAGTTACAAAACATCACATTCACACATCCAAAAACTTTCACAGATTACTAAACAAGCTGCCCATGTTGTCTAGTAGTACATTGTCTTCGATGATGTCCATGGCAAACGAGCCTGCAATGCACTGAACATACAAAGCTGATTCAAATTCTGCAATTCGTACAAAAACAAAACTCAAATGAGTTCCAACACCCCGGAAAACATTGGGACACACACAGTGACAGGATTACAAGATGAAAACTCCCTAGATGGTGGCATCAAAACAGTAGTCCTTTCCGCAAAAAATGCATGTATCTAAGTAAACACGTAGGACCATTATCTCTTAACACCACCAAGGAATTGAACAGGCGAGAGGGCACTTCCCATGGCAGTACATTGAGTCTCCAACTGCCTTCCCTTGGCACTACATTGAACATTGAGTCTCTTACTCTTTTGATAAACAAACTGAGTAGAATTTTTGAACACCTAATTTTCATTCGCTACACTCAAACTGTCTAAAAGGATGTTTCAGTATAAACAATGCATATTTACAATGAGGCATAAAAATAAAGCTTTTGACACAGCTAAAATACTATAGGAAAACTTGAATCTGTTATACTGGGAAATAATGATTCACAGCTGGGCAACAGTGCCAGTACCAAGGTGAAAAAGGATTGTTTCCAGGCGACGATGCTCCACTTCTAAGCAACAATGCCCCGTCTCTGCATGGCCATGTTGAATTTTTTGTCTGCTCTGTTGGCCTTTGCAGCTTTCACACGGTCCTCCCTGGAAAAGACACGACTCATGGTCATGAAATCTTGCACCAAATAATTTTGTAAGCTCACTACCTTGCCCAAATTGAAACTAAAAACATATTGACATGAAATCTAAAAAAATCATACGTCGCAATTCATACAATGCATTCTTGATGCTAACTTTGGTCGACTGACAAACAAGGGCATTTGATGTAATCAAAGTTGTATTGAGCACTGCTTTGGCAGGTCAACTGTAACCAACTTTAGAGTATGAAAAACAAACTAAAAACGAGACAATTTATTATTAAAACCAAAAAATAGCACTTACGAGATATATTCCAACCACAGTACAACCATAGAATACAGAAATTAACAAGCTTTATTTGATGTCTTCATTTTGTGTGATGAGACGACATTCGTCATTGTGTGAATCGGATTGTTGGGAAGTTATAGTACTATTCCCTATTCCCTAAACAGTATGCAACACATTTGCAAATGCAGAACCATAGAGTGGGCATGAAATCGAATGCAACAAAGTACAATTTCCTAAAAGCAAAAATATTAAAGGATAAGGAATGGCCATCGAACCAAACATGGAGATTAATCCAAGTGTATGAGGTTGTATGCTTCACACTGAACAGCTGTAGAAATATGAGTAAACAGTATCTAACGAGAGGCTATCCTTGTTTGGAAAAGTGAGTAGCACACAGAATAGAATCACGACATGTAATAGTGTTAAGGGATCTGGTCCATGACAAATTGTGCTACCATTTCACAATTTGTGGACTAATGGTTTAGCCAAGTTCTTATGAGCGCATGACAAATAATTTATAGAAATTACCTAGGTAACTCGCAGTTATGTGTATATTCTCAAAGGGTTTGCATTTTTGCTCAAGGGAGATTAAAATATTTTCCAGAAATAGTTGTGTGGAGCGTAAGACCAAATTTCTTCAGTCACTTTCAGGAAACAGACCAGAGGGCTGCGTTCTGAAGATGCAACACGCTCACTCTTGCTTACTTAATACTATCATTTCTCTCAGCTAAAGACATTTGAAAAGGGCATTAACAATAGACTCTGCTCAACCATTCTTCAAATGAGAATAAACTAAATTACTGCAGGGCAGTCGTTTTGAGCCTATTTTTTTCTAGTAATTCCTCAAGCTCAGGAGGTCCATTGGCAATCATCACTAACGCATGAGTTGACCTACTTAGTCTGCGGCTGATGCGCCTTGTACGATGACTTCTTCACTTCCCACGGCTGTAGCTTCCCCTTATGCACCTTCCATGTGATTGGCTTGGATAAGCTTGCCTTCAGGTCAAACACGGGCTTCTTGGCAGGGGTTGGCTGCGTCACATTCAGGTTGAACGATGTCACTGGAAGGTTATGGTAAAAATTGTTCAGTTTAGGATGCAGTATAGTGAGCATAATTTTAAATGTGTGTATCATATAGATTATAACAGCATTGCCTTGAACTGAAGTATTCTTTGTTGAAGAGGTAGAACACACTATTGCTACAAACAATACTGGCATTTAGAGTCTGACCTGTTGACAGGACTGGGGCACCCATGGACTTCTTGGGCTGGTTCTCCTTAGTGTTGTCACTCAGTCTGGGAGACTTGCGTGTGCTGCTTTTGAACCCTGAACACACAGACAAAGGAGTATAACACACAACACAGACAACAGAGTGTGACACACGGCACAGGCAAAACGAGTGAAATGCAAGGCACGGACAAAACTGACAAGTGGATCGTTTACACAGTCGATTTTGGTTGATCATAATCATCTAAAGAGGTTTTCGATGAATGATCATGTGACAGATGATCAGTGAGACTGATTTCAGACTATTATCAACCAGAATGGGGGTCAGGATATAGATAGGTATTATTATAAAGTGACACGTTCCTCAGCATAACAATTCAGCACATGATTTTACATTACGAATTGTGGCTACTACTCTGCCTCAATAGTGTTATCAGAAACAAATTGTCACAGTTAGAGCACTGTGAACACTGCCCAGTGTAACCAGCGGAAACCTAATGAGCAGGAGTTTTATGATAATATGACAGGAGCCATTCTAGCAGACAAAACTGACTGAACACATGACAGTTCTGTACAAACTATCTCGTCTATCTGCCAGTGTAGAGTTATAATTAGCAAAATACCGGTAGACATCACAATAAAGACGTCTTTTTGTACCTTGATATAGTAATGTCTGTTGGCTGTTTGCTTTATAACTGTTCACTGGAAGACAGATGTGCATACTGTAATCACTTTTGTTAACGGTGATTTTACAAAACAAACAGTAGACACCAACGATCACTCACACTACATGGATTCAACATAACAAACTAACAATGGCGCACAAAGGTGAAAACCCTATGTTCAGCAAATGTAGCAATGTGTCCCACAATTTTTCCTAAGACATTTCGTTTAAATCCAAAATCTCACCAGTCACTGGTTTTGAGCCAGCGGTGAATGAGGGCGTCTTTGTCCCAGCAAAGTTGATGGTCATCTTGCTAGTGGATGTCACCGTGGGAACGAATGGCACACCAGCGTGGGCGGGTGACTTGAAGGTGAGTCCCCCTTTCACTGGACGCACAATCTTTGCTCCCTGGAAAAACATGTGCAACTGTGCAAAAAGAGGAGCTGGGTACGCAGAAATGGAATTTTTCACAAAAAGCAATTTGTCAAGGAATAATTTGATGTGTACCAATCCCTGGATGAATTCTTCACACGAAAAACCAAGAAGTTCAGTCAAGTGTGTTGCAGCTCACCTAGACTATAGTTTAAAAGATGTTTAAAGCTTCAAAAATAGTGTAATCAAGACAGGTGGTACTCTTTATTGTAACTTCTCACCTTTCTCTGAGTTGTGTTGCTCTGATGTAAATGCACTTAGCGAAAAACTGCATTTAGGGAACGACCAACGATTCTATCCATTGTGTTTGATAAAATCTCAGATTAGGGCAGACGAGTGAAATTGTATTTTTCCATTTTTACCATAAGAGTTAAGTAACAGAAAACAAAGGTTTTATCAATTTGTACACCATAACTACCACCGGGTAGCTTTTTGAGAAACTGTTGGCAATCACAACAATTGTAGGAGTTTTTGAAAAATGCAAAAAGGATAAGTTTGGCAATCATTATAGGTGATACTTTACGGTACACATGCCATTTCACTTTATTTTTGCTGGCTTCAAATTAAAAGACAAGTAACAGTGGGTCTTTCCACACCCCTAAGTTCCATTAGTATAATTATAATTAGAGAGAATTAACAATTACCTCCAATGCATGCATGTGACATATCTTATACAGCTGTCAAGATGCCAACATAAACTGTTGTAAATATGAGGATCTGTGCATCTTTTACAATGCCGCTTCTACACGAAAGCACAACAAACCTTGTGAGTAGGCGTACGGTGGTTCTTGATTGTCTCCACAGCCTTTCGTGTCTGCTCGGCCAGTAGCCTCGCTTTCTTCACTGAAGCAGTCATCTCCTCCGTGCGTCGATTCTTCTTGGCCAGGTAGACATCGATTGACTCCATCTTGCTAAACTGACGCTGGTGAATCTTACTCCAGTCCTTGTTTCCTGCAACAGTGGATGTATGGAAGTTAGTTTAAATGAGCTCTGCAAGGAGCACCCTCTCCAGAAGGATCAGTGAAGATCAAACAGTGTAGTGAAGTTTCATCATTATGCAACTGATTTGAGCAAAATATAACAGGTGTCACCGCTTACACTTCACACTATGAAGGCTACTCAAACCTCTGCAAAATGCATGCAAAGTGAAGCATGATTAACCGTGACCAAACCATAGTAAAATATGGTGTTATTTTCCAACCATTGTTGACCATACACTTGACCAAAGTAAACCAAACTCAAACATTGTTGACGATGGTCAAACTATGACCCTTAGATGATTCTCCATAGGTTGTACAAATACATTCATGATTGTTGATCATACAAGCGAACTTCACTAGTTTATTGGTTCTTTGAAAGCACGGATAACCATGTCTGACCTTGCTTTCTGACCATGGTTACAATGTAGTGCAAAAACAAAACAACAGCTGGCCTACTAGCTAATGTTTGTCAAACATGGTTTTGACTTACGGTGAAATTCTCCGTAGTTAACTATGGAATATAACAGTTATGCATGTAACTTGAACTGGCAGAAACCAGAATACCATAGTGTTCAACGGCAATAGCCCAATATAACGTGCGACAGTTTTGAGAACTAGCTGATGTCCGTTATTCAGTGGAGAAAACTGGTTCTTAAAATGCTCTCATGTTATATCAGACTATTACCCTTTTCATCAGCACTTGCATTAAAGATGTACAAATACGTTGACATCATTTCTAAATCACAACCTCAAAGTGGTTTGAGAAAGTCATTAGCCATGAGTAACCACGGTCCACTTGTGACAAACACGAGAAACTAAGTCATAAAGCAAGACTTAAAGAACTATTTTTAAAAAGGAAAGCAATGCACAGCAAGTCACAAACTGCATACTGCATTTTTTTCAACATGCAGTTCCTGCTGTTTCAAATATTAATTTCTCAAGTAACTGCTTGAAATGCCTCTAAATGTGCAGTCATGCACCTTCCAACTGAAGACAAATAACAACACTAAATGCCTGTCTTCCTCACCAGGAGTGATTGGTTTCTTGGCTGATGATGCCCCGTCCTGTTTCTGCTTAGCTAGGAAGGCGGCAAATCTTGGGATATTTGACGAGCTCCCCGTCTTAGACTGAGGAGGGGGGAGGGTTGCCTCTGTAATATGCAGACTAGATGAAGCAGACAGAAACACTTATATGATGTATAATGCACC
Source organism: Phoronis australis (assembly GCA_002633005.1). Classification (NCBI taxonomy): domain Eukaryota; kingdom Metazoa; phylum Phoronida; family Phoronidae; genus Phoronis; species Phoronis australis. The sequence goes on along the minus strand of NMRA01000174.1, from coordinate 508,214 downwards.
AGTCTATTAAAATTGAATGAAAGTCTCTTTCCGTAGGCATCATAATAATTGAAATAATATTTTTATAAAGTAAAACAACAGCAACAAGCATTTGAATGTCAATTTACAGAAAAGGCTGTTTCAATCAATGTAACAACACCCTCAATTTGACATGCTCCCGTAAATATCAAACTGAAATCTGTTTAGACGTAAAACCCATGATATGACAAATTTACAAATTAATTACCAAATAAAATAAACTTGGATTTAAATCCTTGCATCCACACGAATTGAAAATAAAACAAGCTCTTACTTGTCCATCAGGCATGGAGAATACTCACTTTTCTCTTGCACTTTCTTCTCAATGGCGTCCATTAGACTCGCCTTCATGGCGTCACTGTCCATCTCCTGAGTGAGGTTCTCGACGATCATCTTCGTTCCAGGACTGGTTTTCTCCACTTCGTACGTATTCCTTCGTGCCCTTTTGGTCTGTCCAGTGATTTCCTCTTGTGCTTCTGCTGAATCAACAGCAGCTGCTTCCGTAGTGTTCTGAATCAAACACCCAAAAAGTTACAAGAGACACGGTAACACCACAGTGTTCCCTGCATGTAATAATTTGAACATAATGTCATTCTTGAATTGTGCACCGCGCCATAACCAGACTCGCCAATTTCTACTGGCACAATAACTTTTATGATTAGGAAGGCTTTGAAAAAGAGTGTGTCTTATAGTACAATCATGCTAACCTGGTTTTTAATTTTGGTTCAGTTATAACATTCCATTCCTCAAGTCCAAAACCAACTGTGCGTCATAAAAACTGCTTTGCTACAGTGAACTTTGGTTACAACAAACATTTTAGAAAGGTCCGGGTCTTGTATCAGTGTTGCAACGATTCGGCAACTCATTGCCAATAAAAAACATTGACTCAAAATTGATTTCAAATCTCCGTGTGACTGTATTGCTAATTTTAATGAAGTGAAGTGCCTCGGCCTCAAGAAAATCTTCATCTAGTAGCATAGGCCAAAGTCATCTGCTGTTAGTTAGGGAAATAGAACATGCGTGTTATGGTCCAGTCTCATTTTCAGACTACCGTCTGATGAGTCCCCAGTCATAGTCATAGTGAACAGACACTAATAAGTTACAGGTTACAGTGTCTGTCAAAGCAGATACAGAATTGAGCCTTGAATCGGAAAGGTTTCCGATTGATCAATTCAAATTCAGATTCTCAGTCCTAGCATTTATCACTCATTTTATGAACAAGCACATCTAGCAACAGGATGCGAGAAAGAGAAGAGGATGCTTTGAAAAGGACTGTATGTGAGAATAACCCAGAAATGGAGAATGGGCAGACATGGTATTAGTGATAAATTGATGGACAATCCAGTGGTACAGCTTCAGACCATGTGACTCAAGTCGGGCAAGTCGTGTAATTTTCGTACCTCAATCTCAAATGTCGAGTCCAGCTTAGTCTCGGGGGTCTTTGTCCTTTTCCTCTTGCGAGCTCCTCCAGAAGAGGATCCAGGGGTAGCGTTCTTCACAGGCGTTGGCACCGGTGTCATTTTTACACCTTTGACCAGAAGGTCAGGGGTCGGGGGGCGGTTCTCCTCAGCTTGCTCAGTCATGACTTCTACCTGTGGTTCATGCTGGACATTTTCAACCTCCTTTTTGTCCTTGGAGGTTAGTTTGCCACCATGTCGAGCCTTTTTGGGTTTTCTAGTTGGTTTCTTCTCTTTAGGACTTTGATTGTCCTGCAATATATATGCATTATTAGTTTGACAGCATTACAGTGCAAGGATTACAATTCACATTAATCACTAACATTTGCAAACTTTCAAACTGTAAAAAGTTCTCGGTTTTGCCTTTATGTTACTGGAGGCTTTCGAAATCTAGAGAGAAATCATTATTTTACAATTTTTGAAGAGGTGATCTCATAAGGACTACTTCAATCTTACGCCAACCTACATGCTATTTGGTCAATTCTACACAAAGTTATTCACACATTCTGGCAAAAAAAATTACGATGGTTGAAGAATTCAGCAACAAAACTGGAACAAGCAAGATAGATGGAGGTTGAGGTAAATAACACAAGACTTAGAGAGAAATTATCTTCCAAGATAACTTGACCCTCCAACACGTTATAGCAAGGAGTGGTACACTGGGCACAGCTAACCAAAACGTGTAAAAATTAAGGTTCACCTTGTCAAACTCCGATGATTCATTTAACTTGGAGGTCAGGCTCACCTTTTCAAAGTCTGATGATTCATTTAACTTGGAGGTCAGGCTTGCGTCTTCGTTAATGACGGTGGAGGGAGAGTTCTGTTGGCTACTCGTATCATTCTCTTTGTCACTAGTTGAAGAATAATAATCCTTGAGCGCCTGCAGTAACTTAGCTGCCTGAAATGGAATTAACTTGTTTCAAAACACCTGCATGATTCACATTTACTCAAGGAAAATGTTTTGACCTTTTGATTTGTCAGTCTCCTTGCAATTTACATCTATAGCCAATTAACTGGCAAAATCTATCCAACAAGACCAGAATAGGTTTCAACTGCAAGTGACAAATTAATGGCATTTTATCAAGAGAAAGAAGGATCTCTGGTGGTTTATTTGAACACCAGATTTGTACAGATTTGAGCTTGGTACAAATGACTGTAGTACTACTACTAGTTGGGCACCTCTGATGAATTTCAAGGCTTACTGAGTACTGTCATGGTCATGTAATTTCAAGGCCTACCGAGCACTGTCATGTAGTATGTACACATCAAACTCGAATAACACACAACAGATAAAGACCAATCAAAATCACCAGCAAATGGTCAATGCCTCTTGGCCGACATTTTTGGAATGCTCGGCAACTGGCAGTGGACAGGTGCCCCGAGGTGGAATTTTCTACCTCAGTAACTGGTGATCAGTACATCGTCATACACATAGTGTACCTAATTATCGGACGGAACCTAAATATCGGACATTTCATAGAATCTTACTTGAAGCATAATCTGAGAATTAAATAACACCAATTTTTGTTCCGTTGTAATGCATTCAATGTCCGGCACCGTCTCGTTTTTTACAGCGTTGCCTCGTTTTGATTTCACCGAGAGAGGGTGCAATTTAGACCCGGCCCAAGTCGGCCTAAAATGGACGATCGCAAAATCGGTTATAAAAGTTGAAAATAAAATCTTTTTCCACAATGACACCATCTCATTGAACTGACAATATGTCACTGTTCCATTTTTTCGTTTGTTTTTAAACTCAAGTCAAACCCCGACCGCGCACGTGCGGGTGTCATATCAAGAAGCCTAAGTGATACTAAAAACTGCAGTGAGTTTGCACGTGCTTTA